>LOEQ01006237.1:80921-91585 GCA_001685075.1 Bramus lutescens | reverse complement strand
ATCTATCTATCTATCTATCATCTTTCTCTATCTACCTATCATCTATCTAGCACAGACTGTACTCAAGCTCACTATGTACTCCAGATTAGTCTAGAAATCCTAGCCATCATTTTGTAGCCTGGAGAGTTTTGGAATTCCAGGTATATGCTACCATGCTGAGCTATTATTTTTGTATCCCTTTGAGAAATGTCTCTTTTGGTACATTGATTATTTTCTATTTGAATTACAGGGGCTTTGACTTTTTACTACTGAGTTTTGCAAGATTTTATACATTCTGGAATTAACTTCCTGTCAGTATGTAGTTTGGAAGTATTTTCTCCATTGTAGGGGTATAGGTTGTGTGTTTTCTTTGTACAAAACCATATATGCCTTTGCTTCGTTTCTTGTGCTTTTGGGAGCCTCACCCAAAATGTTACTGATTCCAATGCTGTGATGTCCTTTCTGTTATTTTCTTCTTGGAGTCTCAGAGTTTCAGATCTTAACTCCAGTCTATTTTGAGTTCACTTTTGTAACTGGTAATGGTCAGGGTCTAGTTTCATTTTTTCTGAGTAAGGGTATGCATTCATTTATTGAAAACATCAATTTTCTCTTTTTATCACCTTTCATAACAACAACAACAACAACAAATCCTTGGATGTTAATGTGTGGGTTTGCCTTTAGGCTACAATGGAGAATTTAATGTCACAATTCTGCTATAGTTTTACATTCTCAGAGATAAAAGTTAAAGAAGAAAGAAAAATGATTTTTGAAGATTAAAAAAAAAAACAAAACAAAAAACCCAAACTTTTCTGTGTTCCTGGCAGTACAGTGGTTTCTGGGGATAAATATTCAAAGACAGATCGTCTTGTCTTATTGCTTTGTGTAAACAGTAGAAGTATTAGGAAAGCAATCCTTTTTTGAAATCAGATCTTGAAAAGGTTAAAAAATGTCATTTTGAATTTAGGAAGCTCTAGAGGAACAATATTTGTATTTTGAAAACAAGAATCTAGCCATTTGATATATTCCTAATATACACACACATATATGTATATATATTAGAAAAATATTCTATCAACTACTGAAGAAAATTTTTTAAAGAAATGCAGTGGAGAGGGAAAGGCCTGTTGCTAGACATTTGTGCATATGTATTTTAAACGCCAGTCATGTAGAGTGAAAGCACAGGGTCCCATGTAAATGTTTTTTATTCTTCTCTTCAGACCAAATTCAAACTAAACACGACAAATATGGTAATTATAACATGTGGTGGCCTCTTCACACACCTCCATGAGTTTGCTTTTGCAGACAGTGGAATCTGCCAGGAGTCTCACTGTCTGCCTTTGGGCTTGGTACTCATGAAACTCAAGTGTGACATCACACAGCATTGTTTGGAAGAGATACTAGCAAGGCTACTGACACTGTATAATGACCTCATTCCAGATACTACTGTGAATGTCTCTAAGTTCATTTTTTTTCTAGCTCAGGACCTTATATTGGTGGAATAGTTAGATCCATTTTCCTTTGGATGGTTGCTAACATGATCTTTATGGAATTCAGTCTTACTAAGGGGAAGGTGAATTATTTTGCTCCTCAGATAATTATCTTCTTACTCTTTAGTCAATAACCCACATAAAGTCATATTCTGATTAAAACCAACTTTTCCATACTCTCCAAACCATGTATTTTTATTCATTTAAAATATTTGTTTTGACTTGTGTATGTTTGCTTGTCTGTGACACGCCACCTGTGTGCAGGCATCAGAAGGGCCAGAGGAGGGCGACAGAGCTACAGGAACCAGAGCTACAGGTGGTTGTGAGCTGCAAGACAGAGGCTGAGCCATCTCTTCAGCCCTAATGTTTTCTCATTTTTAAAAATATGCAGTCAGTGTCTTCAGTACATTAAAATGAGTGTATTTCAGACAGGTTAAATATAGTGATGAAACATTTAAACTTTACAAGTCAAAACTCCATAGAATTTCCAAGTATGCATTTAAATATAAGATTAGCTTGTTGAAAAGAAAGATGGTTTGTTCTTCAGTTCAGTTATTAAAATAAGTTCTGTCTTAAGATTATGTATCATTAAACACTGAAAATATATTATCCATATGCATTATTGACCTTAAATAAATTGATCTTTTGTTAACTTTTCTATATTCAACAGTTTTCGATAGGATATTTTGGATAATTGGACTTCATGAAGACATTTTGCATAAATGTGCATTGAACTCCTCTGATGTGTAAAATTTTGGGTGTCAGTAATTTTACTAGTACCCAAACTCAGAACAAAACTGTCAAAATGTTTCTATATTTTCATTACTAAATAATCACATTCTTTAAAGTAAGAAAACAATCCTCCAGAGAACATTTTAGAGCCCACTATTCTTATATTATGACAGATTCATCTATTGTAAATATCCTTAAACTCTGCAGAAAGTCTTGCTAACATGTTCTATGTTTCCTTGGTGCTCTTCTTACTCAATGTTTAGATGCAGTAGACCTTCACCGGTTTATAATAGTGTTAAAGTAAATGACTAGGCTACCAGAGGCTTTTTATTTTAATCTATTTGTTTTTGAGATGGGGTCTCTCTATGTAGCCTTTGACTTTTCCATTCCCTTGCTCAGCCTGCAGAGTAGTACAATGATAGGCTTGCACAACCACACCTTTTTCTTTTTCAATTTTAATTCCTGTGCTAGCAGCATCAGCTTCCTGTAGCTATGCGTATGAAAAGTAGACGTAGACATCTCTCTCTCTTACTGAGCTAGATAGAAATATTCTCTAAAAGACCTGCTTTTCCTTACACTTTCCTGCTCCCTCAAGTTGTGCCATCATCAGCCGATGAAAAACTAGAGTTGATTCTTGACTCTAGTCTTCCCTTCATCCTCATCTTGACCATTAAGTCCAATGGCTGTGCCAAGGACATGTGTCCTGAGGGCTAGGTTTCTCTTTGTCACCCTCCCCCCTGTCAAAACCCTGTCTAGGTCACTGTTACTCTTGCCAACTCTACTGAGAGAGCTCTGTGTTTCTGCTTTTGTTTGGCACTGAAGAGGAATGTGCGACTTTCTAGTGACTAGATCATGTTCTCTGTAGGACTTCTCAGTGCTTTCCTAGGGTGCGTCTATGAAATCAATATCTCAGACTATGGCCTCACAAACTCATTTAGCACATCTGATACAGTGCCATTTCTATTTCGAATGCACTTTTTTTTTTCAACCCTAGAGACAGTTCTCGCACTCTCCTGAACAACCACAACTTTGCCTTATTAAGAAATAAAACAAAACAAAAGCCAAAACCAAAACCTCAGGTCCAAGGATATGGTGCAATGGGTAAAATGTGAGAATAAGGAGCAGAATTAGGGCCTCTAGCATCTCCATAAGTGCTGGGTTAGGTGTGGAGGCCTAGTGAATCAGTATGATCCTGGTTTGGGAGGCAACCCTACCTCAAAATGTAAGGTGGAGAACAGTAGAAACAGACACTTACCATCAGCCTCTGATGCCCAGAGGCAATGCACTGGGGCCTTTCCAGTCCTCTCCAAAGTATAAAAGGCAAAATGTTCTTATCCTCGCTCTGTGCTGACTCGACACATCGGGCACGGGTAGCTCCTCAGTGGAAACAACACTGTGTGCACTTGTACTTTGCATACGCACACGCGTCAACTATTGTGCCCCTTGTTTTCTCCTTGTGTGGAGAAAGGAAATGAAAGTAACCCTAAGTTCAGCCTAAGCTATTAGCAGTCTTCAGACATCATATCCAGAGAGGGACTCGTTGTGCATCTGAATCAGTCATCCAATTGCTGTTTACACCCTACACTTTATATTATGCATGGAAATTATACATTTCCAAATCCTTTCTAGTTTAATTTCATCTATCCATGCACTACTGTCTTTGCTAGGATATGATCTCCGAAAATGTGGGGACAGACAGGTGTGTCTCCCTCACTGCTATGTTCATACTACATGGGGTAAATACTCATTTTTATTTCATGTGTGAGTATCTCAGTGTGTGCACACAGTGCCTACAGAGGCCAAAAGGAGAAGGCATGGATACCCTGGAACTGGAACTTTTGGGTGGATGTGAGCTGCCTTGTCGGGTTCAGGAATACAACTTGTGACCACTGGAGGCGCCTCACGTGCTATCCACTAAGCCATATTTTTAGCCCCTCAATAAATTTCTCAGTTTAACAAGTCATATCAATTATTGAATAATTTATCTTCCTGAGATACTTAAGTAAAAAGAATACCCAAAGGGTCAAAATACTGCGATATCTTTACAGTAGGAGATTCTGGGGACTAAGCCCTCAGCTGGTTGTTGTGCTTTTATCTTCATGCCACAGAAATGGTCTTTTCTTGTCTATGACTTTCAGTTGAAAAAGTTCATATTTTTTCTGAAGATTCATTTTCTCAGATTAGATTTTCCACATACTAATAGAAAAGTAAATTCAATGATAAAACTTTTAAGGTCTTCTGAGTGAAATGGAAATAAATTAACTCTATAGAAACAACAAAAGTAGACTTCTCTAATATTGTAGGGTGTCGAGACAATTTCAAATATTCCATTGAATACTGGTCTGCAGACTTTGTCTTTTAATAATTTCTGTGCTGAGTTTTGAATTCTGTTCTTAGAACTACTATGAAAGGAAGGGACCAGAATCCGCTTTCAATCAGACACTACTTCTGTGTGGGCTTGTTGTTAGAATTTATTATTTGGAACTGAGTCTCCCTGTGCACAGCAGGCTGGCTTCAAACTTGTTTCTCCTGCCTTAGTCTGCCCAGTGGTAGGATTGTTGAATGGTGTGTGTGAGAGAGTCACTATTCTCAGTAGATGTTTAAATATTCAAACAAGACCCCCTAAGAATTCATCAATGGACAAACAGATGAATAACTAACTAACTCATGTGGTGCAATTTTCTGTTGTTGGAGTGCTCTGAAGATGTACAAACATAGACGGCAAAATCCTTTCAGGGGATTCAGGAAGCCTTCAGAGTGGGCCATTTGTTATATAGTAACAAATAATAAGACATTCATGTCTGTGTGTCACTGTTTAAAGAACCCTTAATTATCCAAATAAATGAATCTCTAGTGGTGGAATTTTGGGAGGCTAATATTGATGAAACAGATATTTGAGGAGTTTTAGAGCGTTTTGCCCATTATCAGGATCAGTGAGACACTTTTAGGTCCTAGTCCTTTCCTGGTCCACTCATCTCACTCCTCCTTGTCCTAACTCTGAGGTTAATGAAGAAACAGTAGGTAATTCTTCACATACTTTTTGTGGTTAGCTAACTGACAAAATACCAGGCTAGAGAGAAACACAACCACCACACACAAAAAAAACACAGTTCATAAGGCCCTCAAATCAATAAACTACAAGGAAGAGTTGGCAATTACACCACATTTTAGTGTGTCTATATTCAGCGGTGGACAAAACTTGAAAGTTTGTATGGACCAGGAGAGAGAGAAAGGAAGTGGGGGCAGGGGAGAGAAAGGACAAGGAAGGGAAGGGGGTGGGAGAGAGAAGGAAAGAGAAAGAAGAGGAAGAGAGAAATGAGCAAAAGAGAGAGAAAGAGAGAGAAGGGGAGAGGAGGGAGAGGGAGAGGGAAAAAGAGGGCGGGGGACAGAGAAAGAAAATTACAAACATAGAGGGCAATGTACTCCTGGATTTGAAAGTCCCCATTTGCTGAAGGCTAGGACACAGTGAAAACAAAAAGAGCTTGCTTTTCTCATTTATCTCAATTTATTAAGACCATTAACCTCCTGCGGTTTCATCCAGCAGGCCATTTGGAGAGCTACTACTGTGTTCTGACCTGGGAGGCAAAGGGTACATCTCGTACTTAGCACACTGTTTATTTCGCTCGGTTGACAAACACCGATAGAGTAGTTAGTGCCTGTTCCTGCTTGGAGACCTTTATACCTTCTTTAGTCTGCAACCCTCCTATCGTGTAGGTGGTAGATCCGTTCCAATCTTTGTGATGAGGAAACTCAGGCACAGAGGGCCTTGTACAGAGTCCCCTGCTGCATCTCAAGGCACACACTGTGGTGCCACTCAGTGCTTTATTCATGCAAAGATTAATTAAGGTGCTTCAAATTGCAATCCAAATGTTCACAAGTTGTGATTAGTTCTCATTTAACAACGAGAAAGTTTTAAATGCTGTAAGAGATAGATACATTATGTATAAATTGTAGCACATACTTCTTTCATACAATTTTGGATATCAAATATAAACTTGGTGAAATGGCCTACTTACCTGAGCTTATACTACCGAACGTTCCCCCAAATACCTGACCTATATAAGCAAACATCTGTTGTAAACTTCCAGAGGATTACCTGTATAGTGTGCGCTGTGGGGTGCACTTTATACATAGGTTTTTAGGCTGTTGGACCCCATAGCCAAAGCTGCACATTTGGGAACACCTTACAAGTATAATATTCCAGGACAAGGAAGACATTTTTCCCAAGAAAATCTTTCCTAAAGTGACACTATCAAATTTCAAGGCAGAATAAATGCTTATTACAGTAGTGACCAAGAATTGCAAACGGATATTAGAAATATTTATTTACTGAATATCTGGCTTTTTCATATGTGGTGATTTTTCCGCTTGTAACTGACAATTTAGGACTGGTATAAAATGGAGTCTTAACGTAGTTTTAGCCTGCATTTTCCTGGTGGCTGCGGATGTTGAAACTCTTGTCATGTTATTATTGTGGCTCTGTAATATAATTATAATTATATATCTCCAGCATTGTTCTTTCTGTTCAGGATGTTTCAGCCATCTATGGTCTTTTGTGCTTCCATATAAATTTTAAGATTACCTTTTTTCATTTTCATGAGCATTGGCCCAGAATTTTGATTAGGATTGCACTGTCTGTAGATTGCTTTTGATAGGATGGCTATTTTCCTTCCTTGAGATTGGAAGGTCTTTCTATCTTCTAGCATTTTCCTTAATTTCTTTCTTTAGTTTTAGAGTTTCCACGGTAGAGGTCTGCTTCCTCAGTTAGCTTGTTTCTTTTAATGTGGTTAATACAAGTGCAGCTGTTTCCCTGTCTTTTCCATATGTCACTGGAATATGGCAAGGCTACTGAATTTTGTGTTAATTTTGTTTTTTAAAACTTTGTTGAAAGTGCTTATCACGATTCTCAGAGTTTTATGATGAGCCTTTATGGTCTCTTATGCGTACAGAATTATAACATCTGGAATTGGGGTCCATAGACTGCTTGTTTCCACATCTGTGTCCATGGTATTTCCTTCCTTGTCTCATTGCTGTGGCGAAGACTTCACGCACTGGATTAACCAGGAACAGAACGGACACTTGCTTTGTGTCTAGTTTTAGTAAATCAGAACACTGATTTTTCTCTCTCCATTAGCATGTGTCGGCTATAGGTCATACAGTCTCTATTCTGTTGAAATATGTGCTCACCATCCCTACCTTTCCATGTTTTTATTAAGAAGGTGTGTTGGATTTTGTCCCAGTTTTCTGTATCCCCTGAGATGATCACATGGATCTTTTCATTAATAGACTCAGAGAAAAACTTAAAAAAAAACAAATCAAACAACAACAATAACAACA
Source organism: Bramus lutescens (assembly GCA_001685075.1). Lineage (NCBI taxonomy): Eukaryota > Metazoa > Chordata > Mammalia > Rodentia > Cricetidae > Bramus > Bramus lutescens. The sequence goes on along the minus strand of LOEQ01006237.1, from coordinate 84,050 downwards.
AAAGACCCTTACATTCAGACATCAATATATGCACATAAACTTCTTTAGTTTAAAATTTTATTAGCTATGTTGTAATTTTCCATGTTATATTTTTTCTCAAGACAGTTGAACATTGTTTTTTTGCACGCTTGTTGTTTGTTGCCACGGGCTACAGTTTTCTCTGCCACAGCAGAAAATTACGAACGTATGTTTCAATGGACTAGAGGGATGAATGTGTCTATAAAGTATCCAAGTTGCAAATTGAAAAAGAATTACCAAGAGACAGGCATTACTTTCTCAAATATCATTATTACAGTAATCTCGAGACTTTTTCCAAACATGGGAACGTTTATTTGATTGATGTTCAAGGCCATCTCTGAGAAGAATGGATAGTACCTGAGAAGACAGAAGCAACTAGCCAGAGGAGCTGGCTGTGGCTGCTGGTATCAAGAGTCTAGAGGTAGCAACAGATAGCGAAGATCTTAGCACGTTTGTAGAGGGTAACGTAGGAAGCCTTCTTAGATCCTGAAATTTACTTTCAGGACTGTAGTTCTTAAAAAAATCCATAAAGAAAAATAACTTCATTGCTACAGGAACTGAAGGTCCCAGGCAATGAGAGACAAAGGCATATGATCATGTTCTGATTTAGTATAAAAAAAGAAAGTCTTTTTCTTAGAATTAAGTGGAAATCAAAATAAAAAGTCGTGACCTCAGCAATTTGGACTTCTTATACTTTACCCAAGTAAAAGAAAGATTCGCTTCTGATTTGAGTATAATTGAGATGCAATGGCATAGTTTATTTGCATTAAATAGATATAGAAGCTGAAGTCAAAAATATATTTCCTTGCCAAATCTTTCTCCTCTTTCATCTATCTTACATAATCACCAGAATGTTAGATTATTCACCAGTGGTACAGCAAGCCTCATGATAGGTGATTTATATAAAACTTTTCTTAAAATGCAGGATTTTCATTGTTAAAGGATGTATGATGTCTAACAAAGCAACCTGTAAACACTCTTCAGCCCAGCAATTCCAGTGCTGCTCACAGGAAGCAGGGGTACACTTGCACTTTTCATGTAAAGGTACTTATAACATTTTACTCCCTTGAACGTGAGCCCAAGAAAGTATTAAAAAGGATGGTTTGTCAGGAGAGGGGACATTGGGTCAGATGAGATACAGTTCAATTTTGCCTAACCTTGACCAGGCTCTGTCATCTAGGAAAAGGACTGTGGACAGTTTCTTTTTCAGCTGTGTAGCAACCTTTTTCTCATTCTGTATGTAGATACAGACACACACATATTCGAACTTTCGTTTTTGCTGGTTTTCTTCTGGAAAGAAAACCAGTATTTTCTTTCTTTTGATAAAATAAGCCTAGGGAAAATTGTATCAAGGTATTTCCATTAGTAACGCACTGAATTAGCTGCCTGTTGTCATTTTGGTGCATATTTTATACCCAAAAGAGACAACTATGCAGTTCTTCTTTAAACTGCCAGTTGGCCTGCACCCAGGTTGTATATGTCTTTAAAAACTCTAGGAAAAAGATTGGATGCATTTTAATGCATATGGAATGCTTTCTAGTTAATTTGTTTTATGAAATTTTTATCTACACTTCCAGTCATGACCTTATATATCCTATAAAAATAGAGAAAGAAATGGGGACTGAAGCAGCTGCGTCCATATTTTTGGTGGATTTTACATAGAAAATAACTGCTTCTGCCCTGATTCTCCAACGCCAAGTTGATAGCGGTAATTTAGAGCCATTATCAGACAAAAATGTCCGTTACCATGACTGGTGTGCTCCAACCAGTGTGTCCTCCCAGTTCTGTATTCTGAGAGACTGAGCTCTGCTCCAAGGAGGGGGTAATTTGGACTCGGTAGTAGATGCACATGAGAGTATCGCCATACATGACCTCTACTCCCGGGGATAATAGCACAGCTGGGCTGCCAATTGGGCCGAGGAGAATGACGTCAGGTTGGTTTTGCTGCCAGCAATGCTGAGAGGCCAGAGCAAGTTAGCTTTGGGTCGGGAGGGACAGGATCCTAATGGGTATTTTGCTGTCATATAGCCCTTGCTTGGTATAGATCTTAGAGTGCTTTTGTAAGCCTCGATTAAGCCTAGCGTGGCATTCCTGATGGGTGTGCTCTTCAACCTCGGGGATTTTTTCTGTGCACAGTGCTACAGAGAGTTGGATGAGCTATGGTTTAAATGATGAGCTGACTATAAACCAAAGAGCACACCCAGCTCTGGTACTGTCTTTAAGATGCCGAGGGAGCAGCTCCTCACTGACGTCATACTACATAAACTTCTTCAGAACATGCATGGACACTTTCAGAACATGCATGGACATGTCTGTTTTTTTTATTGCTCTAGAGTCTTCCTTCACAGAGATCATTCTAATTGTTTCTGCATTGCTCATTATGTCCCCCGCCCCCATACACTGCAGACATTAAATAGGCCCTACCAAGAAATACAACACAGCAGCTCTTCTCGGGACTAGAAGGCACCAGTAGTGCACAGTGCTTGCCATGACCCTTTGAAGGGCCCCAGGCACAGGCATGCTAAACCAGATCGGATCCGACCTTCCTTTACTATGTGCAGTATTTGTACTTCCGTGAAGGTTTCATGATACTATTCTACTAACACCTATCCTTATTATTCAGTCCCATCAAAGTTTGAAACTAAATCTCGGTCTATTGCTACAGCCTATTATTTCAGCACACAAGAGGAGGAAGATCATAAGGCCAAGCCCAGCCTCATGATGAACTTGAGGCTAGCCTGGGCTGCACAATAAATTTGAGGCCAGAATGGGCTATAGAGTAGACCATGTCTAGAAACAAAAAAGTTTTAGAAGTAAATGTTTGTTTTTTGTACTTTGTATCTGGCCATTTAGAACACCCCCTCTCCCCCATTTATAGCACATTTTTTTGAAATAAAAAAAATAGATTTGGGTTTATGGTTCTTTTTAAAAATTAGTTTTGTTATTTATTTATTTATTGTGGACATGTGTTTGTGGGTGTGTGTACTAGTCCACCGGGGTGGAGATCAGAGGACCCTTATGGTGCTGCTGTTATTCAGGGGCACATCCCTTTTTTTGTTTGGTTGTTGAGACAGGATCTTCCACTGGGACCTGGAGCTTGCATCGTAGGCT
>LOEQ01006237.1:19406-49700 GCA_001685075.1 Bramus lutescens | reverse complement strand
TAATGGGCCAATCAGCTTTATAACTTATAGAGATCTCTGTGTGATTTCCTTTGGAGCTTGCCGGCTGTGGGGTATCAGGCAGGACAGAAACCCCAACAAGCCAGCCCCCATGTTATAGTTGGTCCACCCCAATATCCACCTCATCTATGAACTGTTGGAGTATATGAGGAGAAAAACCTAGAGATCCAACACAGCAGTATCTCCCTGACACAGGACAACAGGATATCTAAGAGGAGCCCTCTGAGAGCCCATTATTGGTGGTGTGGCAGAAAGCACAGGCCTTGAGTCAGACCAAAGAATCTGGCAATGAATACTTGTAAGTAAAGATGAGTGGACTAAAGGGTAAACTGCGTGACTCAGCAGGCCGCACTACAGCTAACACAGCAAGATTATTCTCTTCTTGGTTTTTGTTTTTGTTTTCCTTTTTTTTGTTGTTGAGTTTGGTTATGATTTTGGGAGAGGCAGAAGTGAGGATAGAGGGAGATGAGTAGGATCAGAAGGATCAGATTCATAAGATGAAGCCCACAAAGAATCAATAAAAGAGAAAAAATTTAAAAAATTCATAGTCATTACCTGATGTGTAAATGCTAGATATACATGAAAACCTATTAAATTTCTTTTATCATCGTGGGCTCAATATTGAGCAAAAAGCAGATCTTTTATATGTAAATCAAAACCAAATTCTAGCTCTTTCTCAAGTGCTTTTTCATAGTTTCAGGTCTGGTTTAGATTAATTTTGATATTAGCAGGAAAAAATCTCTTATCAGACACAAAAGTATCTTTCTTTCCTTCCTTCCTTCCTTCCTTCCTTCCTTCCTTCCTTCCTTCCTTCCTTCCTTCCTTNTCTCTCTCTCTCTCTCTCTCTCTCTCTCTCTTTCTCTCTTTCTTTCTTTCTTTCGTTCATTTGTCAAGACAGGGTTTCTCTATTCAACAGACCAGGCTAGCTTTGACTCACAGAGATCCACCTGCCTCTGCCTCCCAAGTGCTGGGATTAAAGGCATGTGCCAACATCGCCTGGCAATAAATACAGATTTTTCTAAACAATACAAGCACATTTCTCTTAGAAAATGTTGAGATTTCTACTGGGAGTTCCATTGCTTTCTGCTTCCCTGAGAAACCAAAGAGGAGGTGTAATGCTTTCATATGTGATTACCAAGGACCATTCTGATATGTTTTTTAAAAATAAATATGATGAATTACATACTGTTCAGTGAAAATCGACTCCCCTAGAAATGGAATTAAATTTTACGATGCCTAAAAATACCAGCATGATTGATAGATCATTGCACGTGACATGTGACCATCTGCTAATGCATTCTCATTTACCACTTGTTTTTTTTCTTGCTAAAATTATACTCAAACTATACTTCAGAATAACTGAAGATCTAAGAGAAAAAAATGAACAGGATTGATATATGAATTATTCTCCAAATTATTAATTTAATGTTTTGGATAGACAATCTCAGACAATCTAGTGAATCTCATTAATAAATTTGAGGCTTGAACAAAGGTTTCTTATTTACTCTCTTTATCCAGAACAGTCTTTTACTGTGTTTCTCACCCACCTCTTGTGTGTGTGTGTGTGTGTGTGTGTGCATGGGCGGGGGAGAGGCCAGTGTCAGGTATCTTCCTCAGTCTCTTCTCTAACCTGTTTTTAGAGACAAAGCTACTGGCTGAACTTGGAGGTCACTGCTTGGCTAGAGGTCTGGAGGCTACTGATTGGTTAGACCAACGGGCCATCAGTTCCAGGGATTCTCCTGTCTCTTCCTCTCTAGTGTGGGATTGCAGGCATGCTCTGCTGTCCCCAGATATCCTGTGAGGGCTGGGGATGAAGTGCAGGCTCTCGTTCTCAGGCAGCTCCATACCAACCGAGTTTCCTCCTCAGTCCCAAGTGTTTGCCTTTACTAATGAATGTCTCCTCATTTGCTTTCTTAAATCTGTGACAGTAGCATGTCAGATGATGTAGGGAAATTTCATAGATCAAACTGCCTAAAATCAAGGAACTCCTTTTACATAAGATTCAGAACATCTAGGAATTCTTAAGAGAGTACAGGAGTACTCATAGTGACAGTTGAGATTTTTCTCAGGTTTGCACGTGCATCTTATGGACAAACACTCAGATGTCCTTGGTGTGAGTACTGGAAGAGGTGTGGACAAAGCACCCAGGATTAAACCTACACAGCAATAGGTATCTGATGTGACAAAGATGTCAAATGTATGCATCGGAGAAAAGATGGCCTCTTCAGTAAATGAGCTGAAACTTAATCTGTGCCTGTAACCCTGTATAAAAACCAGCTAATAATATATTAAAGATGTTTGGAGAGGAAGCCACAAGACAGTAATGCTAATAGAGGAAAACACAGGAGAAAGACTCAAAGATACAGGCACAGTTAAGGACTTGGGCATGGCTAGGGACTTTGCTGAAATGAGAATGGCCAGCATTGATAGATGAGATTGCATGTTATTAAAGGGTTCCTGGAAAGCTCTTGGTAACAATATGAAGATACAGACTGCATAGGAAAAAATCCGTGATATCTATTCATCCAAATGCTAATATCTAGAATCTATACTGAACTCAAACACAGAACACTAAAATAATAACATAATGAGTAGATGGACAAATGAACGGGAGACCTTTCAAGTGAAGAAATCCATCTGGCCAGTATAGATTGTTCAGAATGTTTGCTTCTGGGAATAAAATGTTCATCAGAACTACGTTGAGATTTCAGCTCAGTACAGTCAAAGGTGACTGTCATAAAGAAAACCATAAAACAAAAAGAGCTGGCAAGAACACTGGGGGACGAGGAAACTTTATTCAGCATTGGCAGGGAATGCAAATTAGTCTAACAACTATCAGTTCAGTGTGATAGTTCGCAGAAAAAGAAACTCGCGTATGATCCAACTATACAGATACGCACCCAAAGGAATTGGTGGCAGCATACAGTAGCGACATCCACACATTCGTGTTCACCGTGTCTCTCCCCACTGTTGCTATGCCATGGAATCTGCCTAGGTGCGTATGAATGAATGAATAGAAAAGAAAATATGTCATGCACACACAATGGGATGTTATTCACCCAGTAAAAATAAAATAAGAAAGAATAAGGTTCTGTCATTTGTAGGAAAATGGAAGCAGAGACCATTATGTTAAGTGGCACATGAAATAAAGACTCAGACAAATACAGCTCTGGAGTCTGGTAAAGAAGAGACATAGGTAGAAGGGTGGGTGGGGGAGAATAGACAAGTGGGATCAGGGTGGCATTGCTGTCACAGGAGCAAATGCTGTAAACACTCTGTGTTCATGTTTGAAAATTCAATGAAATCCATTATTTTGTAAGTTAGTGTCCTGTAGCAATAGAGAGACTCAAAATCACAAGTAACCCTGTAAATTTAAAAAATAAACAAAAAATAGATGATCTACCATCAACACACACCTTAGAGATTGACCTGTTTTTGTTTAAAATTGTCAAAATAAAGCAAATATAAAACAAATTTTTGGTTTCTAAGAAGTTAAAAAAGTTATGTTTCTATGTATAGTCACATAAGTTGTTTAAGAAAAGAGTTTGAACAAACAACTTGGAATGCAAACTGTTATTTTTGACAGTTCATGTTACTATACTTAAGCTTTTCTCATGTATACAGAATGATTAAGTAATGTTATGTTGAGGGGAGGCAATAGCAGAATCAATGTTCCCATGATTGGGATTATTATATCATGCGAAAAAGAATTATATATGGCTTTCTGAGTTTGAAGTCTTCAACACAGGAAGTTTAACACAAACATTAGCATCAGTAAACTCATCTAGAACAAAGCAAAGCAACGGTGAGAAGGGAGTGTCGTTAACTTCATTCTCATCTTAGATAAGCTGCCATGTCCAGTGATTGGGTATTGGAGAGGAGTGAAGGATGATGGGAAACTAGAAAATCCCTAGATAATTCTAGTATGTAGTTTAGGGCTGTACAATTTTTCTTAACAACATCCTCCATTTGAACAAATCTCTTCTAAGAATTTTCAGCAACAGATTTAGGTAACTTTTTTTTTCCTTCGCTATTTCTGCTGTTTTCTGGGCATCTTTTTTTTTTTTCTGCAGATCTGTTCACAAAGACAGATGTCTTAGATGTGCCCACTCTTGCCTGCAAGGCAATAACTATTTTTGTTGTTATTATCATAATAAGAAAGCATGTGCAATCCCACCTACTTCACAGTAATTTTCTTTTGTTGATCGTTTGCTATAGTGTGTCAAATAATTGCTGTTGAATGGGTCAAGAAAAGCAGCCATTCACCTGTTCTTATGGCTATAAATATCTCCTCAGTCATGCAAATGCGCATCCATAATGCTCACTGCCCTTCCAAGCCATTAGTAACTACACTGAACACCTGTGCTAGCAGTGATCCCCGAGGCTCCTCATTATTAACCTAGCATTAAAGCGTCACAGTATTTCATTTAACCTTGAATTTTACCAACAAACTTTATTTTTTTCAAATCAAGACCTTGCAAATGAATGATAAAACTTTACCTTTTATCCTGTAGTCATTGTAAATTCATAAATGAAAATTTCACATTCAAACATTCTGAATGAAATACCACAAGATTCTTTTAAAAATAAATGTCTGAGGAAGGAAAGTTAGGCACTTTCTTTTTCTCTGGTATTTTCTGAGCTTCTTGTCTATCCACTCTTGCTCTCATTCTCTGTCTTAGCTAATGTTTGCAAATGTTGGGGTGCAGAGACAACTTTATAAAGTCTTTAACCAGAGTCCTGACTCTGTGAGTCTTAACTCCTCAACCTTGTTTCACTGTCAGCCTCTGCCTCCATCTGTTTGGAACCCAGCAAGGACAAAGGAGATGGGATTTGGGTGAGCTGGCACTGCTGTTCCTCCAAGAAGCCATTGCAGGTGATAAATGAGTTTTCAGCTCCCAGTCTTACAGACTATAGTTTTCTCCTAATGTTGGAGCTTGCAGAATCCAAGAATCACATGGTTAAACCTCATCTACATTTTTAGCTAAAGAATCATAAGTTCAAGGGGATGGTTGACCTTGGAGAAAGTCAAACCAATACAACCCAGGGAGTTATGCTTAGAGCATACTCTATTGCTTAGGGCACTATAGACAGGCTTAGTTTTTTTTTTAAATCACCATTCTTTGCATTACTTATAATTAAAGTTCCTAGTTTGAATTTGAGATAAATCTCTTTTAAGTGTTTCTTTTTCCTGTCTTCTAATTCTTTTTAATCCACAGTTGTGTCTTGAACACAGTAAGTTCTCAATTAATATTATTGAATGGGAGTATAAATATAGAAGAATATGATATAGCATATTCAAATATGCATACATACAACTATATGTATATATGCATATATAAGTTCATACACATGCACAAACAGACACATATAATCTGAATACATAGAAACAATAACAATTTACATTTTTGAATTTCTTCCATGGCTATTTATCAGCCATATAAAAAGATGAGTACAGCATGTTGTATATATTTATTTCCACGTTTCATAATAATTTAATGAAGTTGGACACAGTGGTGCATGCCTTTAAAACAAGCACTTGAGGCAGAGGCAGGAGATAGGAGGAGGTATGAGTAGTTAAGAGGAGGCAGGAGGAAGGCAAATCAAAGCAAAACTCCACCGCACACACATACACACACACACACACACACACACACACAGGTTCTTAGGAATTAAGGTACTCAGATTTATCTGAGTTGGACATTGTAAATAAAATTGAGTTATCCTATTGCGTTATTTGTGTTTCCATCACATAAATGTCATCTAATGTCCTTTCTTCGCAGATTCTCAATTACAACCCCATTTCTTCCTAGATATTCAGGCTGTTTTGGAGAGTGGAGGTAAAGACTATGAGAAAAGCTTTTTGACAGAACCTGGGAAAGGGAAGGGGAGAGAAGAGAAGGGAAGGGAGGAGAAGAGACTTAAAGGGGAGGGGGAGGGGAGGAGAAGGGAAGGAGAAGGAAGGGAAAGGAAGGGAAGGGGAAAATGGTGCCTGGTTTCATACTGTCCAAGAGAGGAACTTTCCAATGCATATCTCCTTTACCCATCTGAGATATTTATATAACTTTTGATGGTGACATTTCAAAAGCCGTGAATGACTCTTTGCTGATATTAGAATGTTGTGAAACTCAACTTGAATAGTCAAAGTTCTATCATGTGAAAAAGTCACTCCTTGGAGGAATTTTCAACACTTTCAATTTATTTTTTATTTCACATTTATCTCTATTGGAGAAAATGTATTATAGTCTGTCATATGTTCAAATACTTCAATATAGGACATTTATGGTAAGTTACCCCACACTATAGCAAATGCAGTTCTTCTTAATCCAAAGTCATATCTGGGAAGACTTCACTCTGGTAAGATCTGACTCAGTTCCTCAACAGGTTAAGGAAAAGAAAAGAAAATAAGAAAATCATAGCTATTTAACACCCCACCAATTCCTATGAAGCATATAATCACAGATGTAAGTTAAAGTCATTTAAACAAGTATGCTGGTTAGTTTTTTGTTTTGTTTTGATTTTTTGTATGGTTGTATGGGTCAACTTGACACAAGTTAGCATCCTCTGGGGAGAAGGAACCTCACTTGAGCATAAGCCTCCATCAGATTGTCTTGTAAGCAAGTCTCATTTGGACAATGATCCAGGGTGATATAAAAATGCTGGTTTTGTCAATACAGAAGAAATAATTGGTAAGGAATGTTCCTTGTGGAACCTGCTTCAGTTCCTGCCTCCAGGTTTCTGTGTAGGCTTTACTACAGGATGGTTTGTGCCTACGGTCAAATAAGCCCACTTTTCTCGTAAGCTGCCCTTGTTTCGTGCTTTGTCACATAACAGAGGAGCAAGGTAGAACAACTTTAAACCTTAATGGGGGTTGTTTTTTTAAATTAATATTGCATATGTAGTTGAGTTTAGATACAAAAGCTGACTCACAATTGAACCCTGTCTCAATGTCAATGGAAGGAAATAGTTTAAAGCAAATCATAAAACTGTATTTAAGGAAGTTTAGGAGTGAATTTGAGAATCATTAAGAAAACTGCTGCTACTTCAATTTGGGGCTTGATGGAGGAAGGTAGATGGGTAGCTCAGAAAGAGCCTGCAGGTACCAAGGAGGTGGACATTGAATGGTTTATTAATTAGAAGGGGTAACTTGACTCTAAATAAACCATGATAAATTTTAATTAAAAATAATGACTTAATGGCAATCTGATACTTTTAACCTAAATTAAGAAAATACATTTTAAAATATTGATAAATTAAAAATTCACCTTAGCTATCTCTTCTGATCATGTACTCTGCCAGACTTTTTGAACCATCACCTAAGAATATGCCTTTAATAGTGAAAAATTTATTAAATCTATGTCTGTGTTTGTTTGATGAGCTTTGTATTTGAAGCACGTCTGGAAATTCTCTCTCTCTCTCTCTCTCTCTCTCTCTCTCTCCCCGCCCCTTTCCCAGCAGTTCATAGGTAAGTTGCAAACCAAGAATGAATTATTACTAGGATAATGGAAGACTAGGCATGGTGCTAGGAAGAAAAAGTATGGATTTGGATAGAATATAAGGTGGGGTGGTGCTGAAATGAGTCAGGGGAGGGGAAACTTTAATCACAGTATATAGTATGAAAAATGCATTTTCAATAAAAGACAGAAGAGAAATGATCTTGATAATGGCATCCTTAGCTTGTGTATTTTGCCTCTTCCAGAATAATTCATACTGCTTATTGTAAAAGAGGCAATAAGCAAGATCAGCCAAGTAGAATTGGGTAGAAGAAAAAGCATGAAACGTGAGAAAGCCGAGACACTCCGCACGGAGTGGAAGCTAATTCTTCCTTGGTGTTACTGAGTGCATCCTAACAGCCCTAGATTCCTGAATCAAAATATCAAGAGAGGACATTGCTCTGTTCCTCACTGGGAGTAAAATGTAACCATTTATCAGCAGGGCTTTTAACTTCCTAGATGTAGCTCTGAAGTGCAGTTCTTACAAACTGTCTTAAAGATCCGTGAAAGGGATGGCGAGGTTTACAAATGGCAGTTTCTATTAAACAGGAGCAGCCCCACTCCCTGAACAAGTCCAGACAGAGTCCAGAGTGTTATGTAGCAGGGATTAAAAATGAAAATTTCAAGAGAAATGTTATTCTTTGCTCTCTAATTTAAAATATTATTTTGCCAATAAAATAAAGTGAGAGATATATGTCTTATTTCTTCCTCATTTGTTTCCCATCTTATGTTTTGAGGCATAATCTCTCCCTGGATCTGTAGCTCACAAATTTCTGGGTGGACTGCCCAATGAGGCTCATGGATCCTCCTGTGTTCATGGAGCCCTCAGCTCTGGGATTGTAGATTTGACCCATGTGGATGCTGGAGATTTGAACTCATGTCTCCATTGACTGTGTAACAGGCACTTTTCCAACAGAATCACCTCCCAGACTTACCTGATATGTTCTCTCTGAGAGCAAGGTAGCCTCTGTCATTTTTCCTATCTGGGACCATTTATTTCCTTTGCAGGAGGGAAACAATGTGAACTTACTAGTTCATGCTGAGTGTCACTTTACAGTGATTGTGCACATATCATGCACATGTATTCTCCATCGACTTAGGAGTCATACCTCAAGTTCTTAAATTTAGGATATGGGCAGATTCTATCGAAGTTCAGAAAGATAAAAAATTGAAAGGAAAAATGAGACAAAGTAGCCAAACCTATAAATGTTAAACTGGAGGCCAAAGAGACTTTGATGCTGTGGGTTTATGGGAAAATGGTTTTAGGTTGGTTATGAAATAAGACAATCACTATGTATCTATACTATAATGAGATGAAGAGGAATGAAGGTGTAATGTCATAATTATCAGTTATAAATAAATCATTTGTTCATGATTTCTGTTGAGAGAACAAACTGGCAACAGCTTCTATTTGACGTGTGAATGGTTCAGTTAATGGCTCCTCATGCCTCATTACCAGCACAGTTTTTTAAGAGGGTAAAAATACGGAAATGATTGAAATCCTGTGCTGGGCTGACTTGTACACAATTCATCACTAACCAGGACTCTTCTAAGTAGTTTTTCTTCTATAATTAAATGGCTTAAATGTGACATGCCTCCGAATTTGCTTTGGTAAGAAACCAACCATTTGGGAATTTTATAATTGTTGACAAGAGTGTGAATACCTTCTTTTTTATTAAAAAAATTATAATGGAATTTCTGTGTAGGCTGGTGTGTTGTTTGGGGCACCATGAGTCTGTAGAGAGGTAGGAACATCAAATGGAGGATTTCTCTTTTTTTCTCTCATCGATTCCAGTAATCATACGAACCTACTTATACAGTAACCATATATAATACACTCCCATGGGCAGATTTGACAAAAGTAATCTCATAATACTGAAAAGATTTGGAAAGAAATTCTCACCTATACTTAACTGGATCCTCATTGAATGTCACAAGTGCAGGCAGATAAAACCTGGTCTTTGATTATCCTCAAGGGATCATAGAAGTCCTAGCATGGAGCCTCAGGGTAAGAGCTGCTTTTATAGAAAGCATCAAAGGGTCTTCTTCAAAGAGAACCTTTGTACCAGGTTGGAATTTTCTCGAGCTTTGACATAGCTATTTGCTTAAAATAAGACTTACTTTGCAATCTAGATCTGATTGTATACTCTTTTAGTTCAATGTTAGTATTATTTGCACTCTTGGGAAGCTAAAAAAATGTTATTATAATATTGGGATATTCGTAGTGGGAGATGAATGCAGCCATTCCTCTCCAGTCTTGCTCTCCTCATTTTGCAATGTGTGCATGTTGTATGTGCTGTTGAACTAAATGGAGAAAGGGAAAACATGACAAGAACACGTGGAGGAGGAATGAAGTATGCAGAATTGTAGGTTCTTTCCCTTTTTCTTTTTAAGGACCCTGGGCATTGTTATGTTCTTACTTTTCTACAAGGGTCACCTACATCCTACCCTGTTGGTGAGGCCAAAATTCAAGGTCTACTCCTCCAGTGTTCAGAGGATTAGTATTTATTTGGACTAACTCTTCTTTGAGTCATTCACATGGACAGGACTCTCCCATCTAGTTGTCTCTTTCCCTTCATTTCCTTGCAATTTTTGTTGCATCCAACATTTTAAAGGTAGGGTTTTCATAAAAATTTTATAGCAGGCTTTATATACTATGAGAAATGTATCAAAAATAAAGTGATATATCCCATATCCTTATGATCATTAGTTTAAAACCCTTTCATTTTGCATTTGTTTTAATTTTAAAAAACCTCACAGGTCACTGGACAGTGTGAGAGGTAGGCACAAACCAGAAGAGGAATAGTAGTGAGCGTCTTAGACAGATGATTCTGATAGTCTGTGAGCCTGGGATTTCTAACCAGCAGATGGAGATCTTTTTGGTTTTGATAAAAGGTCTTCCCTTGTAGCCTAGGCATCCCCAAACTCTGTGTTTTCCAGCATCAGCCTCTCAAATCCTGGGATAGCAGGTGTGCACCATGCCCAGCGAGATGGAATTATTCAGCATCTGTCAGTCTTTCTAGATTCTGTCCATTGCCTAATTATATCTCATCACCATTCCATCCTGCTCCTTTTTGCTCCATTCAGAAGTAGAAATATCAGTATTTAATATTCATCCTAACAGCCCCACAAAAGCACATTTACCTCATAAACTAGAGTTTCTCCTTTTTTTTGCTGTCTCTTAACTGGAATCAGTAGTGACAATAGTAAACAGAAGATCAATAGTGACACTTCAAAAACTAAAGGCTGTTATGAGGTAATTTATAGTCACAAATTAGAGACCAGGCATATGTGCCACTTATAAACAATTAACAGGGCCTGGATAGAGGGCTCAGTGGTTGAGTGCCCGCTGTTCTTCCAGAGGACCTGAATTTGGTGCCCAGCACTCACGTTGGGTGGCTCACAACCACCTTGTAACTCCAGCTCTTGGGGATCCAATACCCTCTTCTGGCCTTCATGGTCGTGGGCATATATGCCACATCTTCAGACACTCAAATAAAAAAAACCCAAAAATAACAGCAATGAGCTCATGTCATAGATGTTGCAGATATTTAATAGCATGAGTAACAGTCTAGTGAATTAAAGCTGGGGCCCGTTTCCTGCCATGTAGCACAAAGCACAATGGGAATAGCACTCTGGAGGGAGAACTTAAGTGGAATTTATCTCTGAAAAATAATTATCTCAATATTATAATCGTTTGTGTATTGGGGATTCTCAAGGGCTGGCTGGGCCACAGAGGCAGTCACCATAACTTGAAGAGTATTCTAGATTAGGCACCATTCTCTTGGCTTTCATAAAAAAGCTTTTCTCATCATGGGATCCCCTCACATTAATACTGATGTTCTGAAATCCTAAAATTAAAATTTTATTTTCCTAAGAAGAAAGATTAGAAGGACACACATTGAACTGATGGCTTATGTCACTAGTGTTATTCTGGCTCAGGTTACTTAAGTATGGTGCTTTCTAGCCGGGCAGTGGTGGCACATGCCATTAATCCCAGCACTCAGGAGGCCTCTACAGGCGGATCTCTGTGAGTTTGAGGCCAGACTGGTCAGCAGTAGCTAGTTCCAGGACAGGCTCCAAAGCTATAGCAAAACCCTGTCTCGAAAAACCAAAACCAAACCAAAATAAACAAAACAAAACAAAAAAAAGGTGCTTTCTTTGGGATTTAAGAAAATCTTCCTTAAGCATCAGATAAACAATGGGTCCTTTGGAAATAATGTTGTTCTTATAAAAGTGTGTGTTAAGGGGAAATTCTTGAAGTTAATAATAGTAAACACTGAAGTGTACTTGATGCTTTAGGTCAGCAGTTCTCAACCTGTGGGTCACAACCCCTTGAGAAGTCGAACTACCCTTTCACAGTGGTCGCCTAAGACCATTGGAAAATACATATATTTACATTATGATTCATGACAGTAGCAAAATCACAGTTATGAAGTAGCAGCAAAAATAATTTTATGATTGGGGGTCACCACAACATGAGTTTAATACAGTTAATAATAACTGTATTAAAAGGTCTTAGCATTAGGAAGGTTGAGAACCACTGCTTTAGGTGAACTCATTATTTTTAAACAATTATTTCATTACTACAAAAGACTCTACACATAATCTAATTTCAGTAATTTATTATATCTTATGCCATAACTAATTGTTACTGAAAAATTAAATTTCAAAGGTCAGCATACCTTTTCGACACCCTGTCCCTTCAGACCCCCAGATTCCTAAATTTAGAGCCACATAGGCTAGCTGGCATAGAGAGGAATGACTTTCATGGGCATTTTACATAGAAAGCAAAGAACCCTTCCGACCATCCACTGTTATTTCACAATTACTCTTCATTTAATTAATAGAATTGCACACGACCTAAATTTATCATGGATTGGCCGAATTGAATGTTTGAGGTTTCAATTTGGAAGAAACTGAGTAGCTGCGCCAGGGAGGTCCCTGGCTGAGAAAGCATGACCCCTGGGTTTCAGAAGTTAGTTCTCATCGGCATGTCAGATACCTCTAGTTCCTAAGTAGGAGGCAAGGATGGAGTCTGCTTGTCATGTCTGAGTTGTGATGTTGCCACCCTCCAGGATCGTAAAGAACCTTTACCCTGTGGTTCTTTTACCAGTTTCTTCCCATTGAAACTAACTTTCTACCTTCCTTCTATGGTATCAGAAACAAGCTTCAGTTTTACAAATACTGCGCCAAGTCCTACTTCCTTTCAGGTATTGCGTAACTTTGTTATAATGGTCCTTGACTTGTTATGGTAAAAACCACATAAAAAATAAATACTTGATTAATTGGAATTTAAAAACCCCATAGAACTGTGAAAAATAAAGCAAAACATACCTGTTCCAAGGAAATGACTCAGTCCGTAAAAATGCCTGCCATGTAAGCATGAGGACCCGAATCTGGGCACCTACCACCCATTTAAAAGCCAACTGTGATGGCAAATGCATGTGCTCCTAGCTCAGTGTGTGTTATCGAGAAAAGTTGGATCCCCAGAGCTTGCTGATCAGCCAATCCAGTCTGTGAGTGCCAGGTTCAGTTACAGACTCTCTGTCAAAAGCATCTGAGGAAGAACCAGATGTTGACTTTTGATACACACACACACACACACACACACACACAGAGGCATGCACGTGCACATAAGCATGCACGCACACACACAAGGGAGATAGTAGGGAGAGCAAGAGAGTGCTGCCTGCACACACGTACATATATACACAGATAAACACACAGAGACAGTTTCTGAAATACACTGTGAACGAGAATTTGAAACTGTCACATCACCAAAGATAACTGCATATAGTCCAGGTGATGAGAAAAGCTCAATAGGAACTTTTTTTTTAACTTTAAAAAAGTGTGTGGTGACTCACTCATGTGTTGCCAGGCTGAGGCAGGCAGTTGAGGACCTGGGAGGCTGTATTACCGGTTTCAAGCCAGCCTGAACTATTGGCAACATCCTTCCCCCAAACAGTTACAAAGAACTAAAGTAGGTACTTAGGCATCTTTGTTTCTGAGTTGATTATATCTATTTGAACAAGCCTTTAAAACAACAGCTTAACTGATAATTGTCCATAAATAAGGCAGAAACAGCACTATATATTTTCAAACACTAGTATGTCTTTAAAAGTTTTATTCTGGTAAAAGTAACTCTAAGTAAACTTGAGTTCTGGTACTATCTGGTCTCTGTCACCTAAATTATGCTGATCTTGACTTAAGTTATGTTTTCTTTCAGCTTCGTTATTAGTTAGAGTGTAAAGCATGAAATGTCTGAAACACAAAAGAAAATCAATCAATCTGTAGGCTGGGTTTTCCCATGAAACACAATAGCAACCTGTTTTCACTGGACGAAGATTTTGAATGGTTAGTTTCTAAAAGTTGTTTCACTTATTTCACACAATTATATTAAACAAATGTGCTTACCTGAATTAGCAATTAGAATGAGTTGTTAATACTTTATTGACAACCTCTAGTAACATTTATCCTCACAGAGAATTATCGGCTTTCATTTGTTCCCTCTAAAGGAAGAGCATACTAGTGGAATGGGAGCATACATAGAGTAGAATTGAGGGAAACATTTGTGCCTATCTAGAAAAGTTGAAAGATTTGTTGTGACCATGTAAAATCTGATCTTGATATTTTAGGCAAATGGGACAAAAATCAAACCTGATCAAATCAAACTAGTGGAATAACAAGATGTTCTTAACTGCAAATACATTTTTATACTTTACTACCCTCTCATCTTATATCGCCCGTCTACGTGTCTTAAACTTTATGTCTATCCTCACTTCTGCCCTCACGGATCACCAACAACTCTACTAACGTGACATTTTTATTCTCCTGTACTTGCTGTTTGCCCCTGCAGGTATTAAAGCCAGCGCTTCGGTTTTGTTCGCTGTTCCAGTCCCCTCCTCCAATACTGGAAAGCAGGGCATTGCCACTCCTTACTGTGTGTCTCTCAAGGACTCTTACAGCCCACTAGACACATCTTACATGCGCTATCAATTATATTGCGAAGACTTCCCTAATTCAATGTGTAGACTTTTAAATCCAAGTGTGATGCTCATGAGGCAGGCACCAGGCAGGCAGTTAGCAGGGGTGGTTTTGCCAATATATCCATCATTTGCCTTCAAATCCGTGCTCCCAGATTTTTCCAGCTTCATGTTCTCTAATGATTTTGGTTCATCATTCTTAGTTTCTTAAGGTGAAGATATTACTTACTTTATAAAGTTCTTGTTAATTCTATTAGCTATAATAATCAGAACAAAATGAATTAATAATTATGACACACTTAGAAGAATAACCATTCTGTAGTGTTTCTTTGAGCTGATCATGTTGTGGTCTGTTAGTCTTTACATGCTTCGTTTTAAGTCTTGCTTTCAAGGAACACATAGACATTCTTTTTGGTGGCAATTATTGAGTATGATCAACGGTCTGAAGTCTGGCCTCTGAAAGAAAGGTATTAACAATAAAATTATATTTCCATAATTCCAGTATTTATATTCTTAGTTGTAGAAAGCATGGCTTTAGTGCATCTGAAAATTATTTGATGTGGGAGTCCACTCTCACACGACACTAATGGTAATTACTTATTTCTTTGACGACACCTGGATAAGCAAGGCAGAACTTAGGTAGGTAGGGAAAGCTAGGCTGAATGCTGGGCGGAAGAAGAGTGGAGTCAGAGAGATGCTATGGAGCCACTGCCAGAGTTAGACATGCCAAAACTTTGCCAGTAAGCCACTGCCACGTGGCAATACACAGATTACTAGAAATGGGATAAATTAAGATGTAAGAGTTAGCCAATAAGAAACTAGAGCTAATGGGCCAAGCAGTGATTTAATTAATACAGTTTGTGTGTTATTATTTTGTGGCTGGGCAGCTGGGAACAACCAAGTAGCCTCCATGCTACAATGATTAAGTTTAAAAAGTTAGAGTTAAAAAGAAGTGACCCCAGACTACCTCTCTGTTTTGTAAGAAACACGGTATTATCTTTTCAGATATGCTTCTAATTCTTAGTGGTAGTATCACAGTACTGTATCAAGTTAACTTTTTTAATCCCAGAATTGGAATTCAGAGGCAAAGAAAGACTAAAAACAACCCAGCCCCATGCTATTCCTCCACAGAGTGATGGTATATATAACAAGGGCTGATTGTGAAAAGCCAAATGGAAAATGTAATGTTGGGTCAGAAAACTTGGCTTAAAGTTTTGCTAGAGGTGTAAAGGACGTCTGTAATAGTTATGATTTGAAGTGCCTCCTGTTCCCTGAGAGCCCATGGAGGACAGTTATTTTTCAGGCAGTAGTGCTATTTTGGGAGATGAATGTGACTTTGGTAGATAGGGACCTAGATGAAGATTATGGGTCATGGACAGCATGTCCTTGGAGGCCATATCTTGTCCTGGACAGTCCCTTCTATGTCTCTGTCTTTCAAAGCCCCCCCCCATGCTTCTGATGACTTAAGTTCAGCTTCACCATAGAACCAGAGTCTGTGCCCTTGAGGACAATGGTCTGAACTCTGACAACTGTCAGTCAAAAGAAATCCAGCCCCCCCAATTTAAATTGTTCTCTCAGGTATTTTGGTTAAGATATTGAAAGCTAGATAACTATAAATGAACACTTCCTGTCCTGACTACCTCAGGTCACAAAATACTGACTCAGAGGCTTAATATAAATTATAAATGCTTGGTCAATAGCTCAAGCTTATTATTAACTAGCTCTTATGTTTTAGTTAAGCCATATTCTTTATCTATGCCCCACCACATGGCAGTAGATTTGTTAGCATGGCCTATCCATCTCCTTTTCCCTCTTTATTTGGCTGATGACTCTTGACTCTGTCCTCCTTCTTCCCATCATTCTGTTACTTTCCTGCCTAACTTCCTGCCCACCTACTGGCCTCTCAGCTGCTTACTAACCAATGAGAGTAATATGTATTCATAGTGTAGAAAGGATTGTTTTACAGCAGATAGCACTGTCTAATACATGGGTATTAATATTTTTTAAATCAAATTCAAAGATTAAAAGAATGCAGAGAGAGCTGTTGTTGTTTCCTTACCCCCTCATATAGCCTGTGTGTGGAGATGTTCAAAAGCACAGATACACTCATTCTCTGTCTCCTTAGTGTGTGTGCTTTGTGAATGGCATTTGATGGAGACCATTGTTTTAACCCTTATGGGGTCTATTTACAGTGATTGCTTGCATCTCATCCAACCCAAAATCCCAATGCCCCCACTCACCTCTCATCTTGCCTCTTTCTTGTCCTCTTCCTTGTCTTTCACATCTTCAATCCTGATGCCAGGAACATCCTTGCTGTCCACAATCGGAATCATTCTAGTTACTTTGGATGAAATTTCTGAACTGTAGCAGTGGAACCAGAGTGAACAGATCTCATGAAGGGCTTGCTTTCTGAAGCATTATTTGGTTTAAATTTATAGCCTGGTCCTGCCAGTCACATCATGGCCCATAGGTAGGAGTGACAGTGTCTTACTGTACAGACATGATTATGCTGCATGTTCAGGTAGTGTTTTAAGTAAAATACTAATGTCAGCTTCTAGAGACAATAACCTGCTATGTCTTACACATTAACAAATCATGACGCCAAGCTCCTGAGAAGTAAAATTTTCCAGCTAAGAGGAAATTTCCTTCAATGTCTTTTATCATATGAATAAAAGGTGTCTATGCCTTCCCTAACAAGTCTCTTCTTCAACCAATTCAAATGTGAAGGGTCCAAAACAGTCACCATTTTCTACTGTGGCTCTTCATCTCAGCGGAGACATGGCCGGCATGCAGGGAACGTGGACAGGGATTCTTGCCCCTCTCCACCTCCATCTTTTAAACTCTTGTATTACTACCCATAAAAGTAACTAACAAGTGAAGTAGCTCACAGGTTCTAAATTTGCCTGTTGAGAGATTTACAGGAACCAAATCTTCAGGTGACAGTTTGTGGGAAAGGACCCGAGGAGCTTCTGTGTAGTTATCCTTTGCTGTATATTCCTCTAGTCAAGATATATGTTTAGCCAGGCTTGGGAAACTAGGCTCACACTGCTACAATAAAACATAGGGTGAATACTTTCCTATTAGAATTAAAACAATATAATGACATGGAAAAAGGTAAAACCATTTGGGCAATGTTTTTGTAGATTCAATGCCTTGGCATATGATATTCAAACATCGTATTATCAATGCATTTATTGGCCGTTATCTCAGAGATCATGACTCAGTAAGCCTAGCCATTTGGAGCCATCATGACCTCTTGCTTACTTTGGCGAGATTGGACAGATATAGAACTCTCAATGTTGTTTTCTGGCTTCATACAATTTTTTCACATTAATCCATATTAAAATCAGTAAGCAGAACTGACTGTAAGGGATCCCCGTGCAGACCAACTTAGAAGCCAGACACAATTCTTTGTTATGTCTGATCAGACCCTAAGATGGCACCACACAACATTTTCTGTGTCATGATACAGGAGTTGAATCATGATTACACATACACATGGGCGTCAGTTTCCTACAGATAAATTAATGGATGGGGTTTCAGAGTAGAAAACAAAAAGGGTGTACTGCAAGGATCCTTTATTGCAGGGTCTCCTGTGCATTTAAAATATAATTTGATTTATACACATACAAAAATCTTAGTCATCTTTGTAGGAAGATAGATATATGAAACCAAATCTATATATGTTTAAGGGAGAAGAGGAAGGAATTCTAGAGTACAGTTTGTTGAGAACCGGTGTTCTCAGTGTCCTTATAGAATGACAACCAACTGTAGACCTTGTAAAATGTGAACTTAACTCTGATTTAAAAAATTAAATATAGATGCTTTTTGACCTCATAGTAGAATCTAATGCAATTCACAGATCACCATTAAAAATAACTTATCAGCCTTCTGGTGTTTGTTTGCTATTAAATTTTCCAAATGTTTTCTCCCACCATATTTTCAAGACAAAGCATGGTTGCTGGTGGCTAGCCTACTTCCCCCTTGTGATGATATCACAGTCTTTAAAGCATCAAATCCTGGATCATTTGTTATTGGCATTTCAACTTAGACATAGTGTGGTGAGTTCATTTGGTAATGGGTGAAATTGGAACCTTATATGGTTACCACAGTTTATCTGAATTCTCACTGCAAAGCAAACCAGTCAAGAACTTAAGCCTGTTCTGATTGTTTGTATCAATATGAGCAGTTTCTCCAGGCTATGATATGGGCTGTGGCGATGACTCAGTTGGTAAAGCACCAGACGTACAAGTCTGGGCACCCATGTAAGAGGGCTGGGTGTGATGATGGGGATGCAGAGCTGAGCAGATCCCTGGGGGTTTGATGGCTAACCAATCCAGTGTGCTTGGTTTCCCCTAGGTCCTAGGGACTGATGTTGTCCCTAAACCAGGATGGACAGCTGCTGAAGAATAGCATCCAAGGTTGATCTCTGGCTTCCACATGTGCGTGTGTGCACATACATACAAGCACACACATACTCATGCACCCCTGCACAAGCACACATCTACAATGTTACTAGATTTACTCTGAGAACTGCTTGAAACCTGCCAGGCTCCCCGCATCTCCCCCGTCATGTGCTCCTTGCCCAAACATCTGACTTTCCTCTTCCAGCTTACTAACAGTTCCTACTAGCTCTCTGTTTTCATACTTTCAGTTCTTAGTTTTGGCACTTATTTTGAGAGATGGTATCTGTCCTCCAGTCAGGAATAGTTAAAACCAAGTGTATTTTTACTCCCCTAAACAGTTTATTTTTGAAAATAACTCTGCAAATAAATTTCACAATTTCCCAGCAGTTTCTGTAAGCAGACAGATCTAAGTTCAAACTGGGTTATGTTTGTCTTGAGTGTTAAATTTGGCTTATATTGCCTTCTAAAATATAATTTATATTAAAAGTCTTGCTGGTTTTATGAGATTTCTAGGACATTCAGGAGGGGACAGAGATGGAGACGATAAACCCCAAAATATTCACAGACTCTCATATCTTTTAGTATCTGAGTCTATTTGAATAACTGATGCTTTATCTTTCTTTATTATGAGAGTTCTTTTAAAAAAAATCATGACTTAAAATAACTTCCCAAAACACAAAAACAAAGAGAAAATGTCTTCCTTGTTAACTCTGAGTCAAGCATGTACTCAGTTGAACATACGATCAGCTCTGTATAATGGATTTTTTGCAACAACTAAGCAATCTCAATGTGGGCTGGTTTCTCTTTTCGCACCTCCTGTTTTCCCTCTGCACTCTGGGGTCATCTTGTCTCACATCTTGGCATCTGATCTACACATTCACAAATGACCTTGTATATTAAGAAACGTGTGGCTTACAGTGCTTCTGAGCAAAGGACCGTCATGAGCAAGCCTAGATCCTACTCTGCAGAGAGTTCCCTGGGCTCACATGGTGTACAGAGGTCTGAGATGAATTAGAGCTTACTAAATGACATGTCTAATTTCTTCTGTCTGTTATCTCTGGGAGTTCTCTGGCTCTGGCCAGAGAGAGGGAGCTTTTAGCATAATGGAAAAAACAACCTCTGAGAGCTCTCAAACCCAGTGGTCATCAGCTATGTGTACTTGGATGCATCTCAATTTATGGGGCATGAGTGTATCTTCACAGGATTATTTAGGATGGCAGAATGAGACAAGTCACAAGATTTGTAAACCTTAGAACCCTGCCATGCTTTACCCTATGCTTCAGCTGCTGCTGCTGTGGTAACCGTGATGGGTCAGAGTCTAGTTTTCAACCCCAACAACCAGACAAACAGCTTTTTCTAGTTGTTTAGATAGGTGAGCAGCAGCCGTGGAGGGTGCACAGGAGTCAGGCAGGTGGTTAGAGGGAGACATGGGCGAAGAGTAACGCTGACAAAGAGAAGTTATGCACACAAGTTTTTGATATCAATTAGAAAATTTCATATGTGTGATAAAGATTCGATTCTATTATTCTACCTCCTGTTCCAGCAGAATTTAACACCAGCTACCTCCCACCCCTGACAAGGCAGAACAACAACACAAAAATGACATAACCTGATTTTTTTTCTTGTTTAAAGACCTTTTGGACTTAATGCCAAATGTTAAAGATCTTTGCAGTCTTCATTCGCTGGCTTCTTACTGTAGCTGAAGGCACGGGCGCTCCCAGCTACAGTTCCAAGGTGGTCGCTCCCATTAGTAGTTCACCGGAGAGAAAGTGAAAAGCTTTAGCAACATCTGATAGAGGGAGCAAAAGGGTACTTACTTTTAGGAGTGTTTTCTGGTAGGTCGACCTTGCTCCAATTCAGGGCCCCACACACGTGTATATGGGCAGCAAAAGCTGGACTCAGAGCTGTGTGTGTGTGTGTGTGTGTGTGTGTGTGTGGAAGGGCTTTGGGGATGCAGGCGAGGATAGATCTAGGAGAGCTGGGGATGTGTTGAGGGGTGAATATGATCAAAATACACTGTATGCACAGATGAGATTCTCAAAGAATTTGCAAAAATGATATATTAAAATGTTTAAAGAAAGTGCTTTGCATCAGGAAATGAAGGTTGTACATTTGTAAGGCTCCTTTGGAGTCTTTAGGTTTTTTTTTTTTCATTTTCAAATTATTTGTCAACTTGTGAAGCATCTGGGGAAAGTTTAAATAATGCATTTTTTGGATACTTGGTAGAATGACTTCTAATGAAAGAGTTGCAAATAACATTTTGGTTTATATAGTAAAATTCCATTTGATTTCACACTCACAAAGAATAGATTTGTAACCCAGTTTAAATTTTGTTCAGAGCGAAATCTCAGTGTAAGGGATCAAGAACAATCAGAATGATACATTGCAAAGAAACAAGAAACTGGAAAACAATTAAGATTAAAATTAAACTTAAATAACAAAAATATTGAATAGTAAATAACTTATGCAAAATATGTTACAAAATCTGGGATGTTAAATATTTGACACACGTACCGTGACATTTGAGTTACATTAAAGTTAATGGTTGCTTCTTCCATTATTTTGCTTCCCTCCTCTTTTTTTCCCCATCAGATAATTGTTTTACAATTTTGAAATTCTTCCTTCCTGGTGTTGTTCTTAAATTTGCTGTGATCAGTCTGTGTGAAACTGTGTGCATACAGAAAGTATTTCTTAGGAGGAGGTAAAAAATTAAGTTTGACAATGTTTTTTACTCCCTGTTTTTCTCTACCATTTTTGATTGTGTATGACCTCTGTTAGACTGATGCTTTTGTCCTCTACTGATGTCATGAATATTGTTAAACCGTGAAAAAGAATGCTTCTCTTCACATAACAGTGATTGACACTTGCAGTTTTATATCCAAACATTCAAAACTATGTGATTATCATGGACAAACTAATATTTCCAACAATAACCTGTCAAGTTGTCATTTCAGCTGTGAAAAATTCAGGTTTTCTTAATTTGATTTTAGTTTTAAACGCAATCATGTAACCAATATGTGATTTAGATTGATGTCTAACAGCACTTGCTTATTGTTTTGGATAATTTGCATCTAAATCCCCAAATGAACAGCATGAACAAGGGAACTGTAGACTGTTACAGTCTATTCTGTAGTGAGTTTCCTCCACTAAGCACATCTATACTGAAAGAACTAGATTTTTAACGTTCTTTCTCAGGTGTGGTGCACAATAAGAAAAATTTTGCATTTTTCCTTTGAGATATTCCCCAATATATAATTTTACCTTCTAAATGAAAACTTGCCTTAAGAACCAGGCACGGTTTGAAATGCCTGTGATTATTTTTAGATAAAACCACTTTGGGTTAATTAAGAGAAAAAAATTGCTACTGTACAGTTTTACCGTGTCCTCCCACCTTGGTCTGACAAGAAGGAGATGTAACAGAAGTTTTCTTTGTCACTGTAGCTGCCCCTTTGAAGTGTATCAAAGTCTGTTGCTGTGGTTACAACCTTTGTTTCTAGTGATGTTTGGTCCATGCTTTCCCCTACCCTTAACAATGGCTCCTCAAAAGAATGAAATAATGAGTCATTCATTCGGAAATACTTTGTTAAAATATCCCTCTTTATCATTACATTTCACTGCTTAGAAACTAGGCTGTAATTCAAGGCAACAGTTAAGTCTTAGAACTGTTAAAAAAAATCTGATTTTTTTTTCATTTATAAGAAAGACCTCTCTATGTAACTGAAGAACCTCTTACACGTCTGAACAATTAAAACCTTTTTTGGTTAATGTATTATTTCTGGAACAAGTAGATAAAATTCTATGCAGTAAGCATGATAATGATAAAAATCGTGCATTGTTCGCACAGCACAGGTTTCAGAGTCAAGGTTTCTGGGCACAAACGCAGTAACAAAACAGCCCCTACAAAACCGAGTAACTCTCAAGAACACAAGAAATAATGTTTGTTAATTTAAAATTTTAGAAACGGAAAGGTGTAAAGCATAATTAAATTATGGTACTGTACATACCAGTTGTTCCTAGAATTGAAATTTTATAATATGAAAAAATACATTAGCGCTGTACAATTTTTACATAGGTAGGATGAGTTTGGGAAAAAAAGATTTTATGGCCATTCTCTGTCAAAGTCAAAAAAATACTGCACAACTTAGTTAGTTACAAAGTATAGACTTGAAACAATTCATGTCTTCATTTATTTCATGAACCAATCTTGGAATTTTGTTTATTTGAACAGGGAACTTTTTGTTTTGCTTTGTTTTGAGAGTTGCAATGAACAAAATTTCCTCTTTCTGTGGTTGAGGTTACAGTTTGGTAGCAAGTCTGGGCAACCGCTTGGCTCGGTCAAGCCAGCTGTGGTTTATGGTCACTGATGCGGCCAGCTGATGTGATTGTGCTCAAGTCCAGCTCAGTCTCTAGGTGGCTTTCCATCGTGT
The DNA here is from genome assembly GCA_001685075.1 of Bramus lutescens. NCBI lineage: Eukaryota > Metazoa > Chordata > Mammalia > Rodentia > Cricetidae > Bramus > Bramus lutescens. The sequence goes on along the minus strand of LOEQ01006237.1, from coordinate 26,370 downwards.
CTTCCTGTGCGTTCGTTTCAAAGGACTTATGGGAGAGAAGTTCATGATGGACCCCACAGTAACTTATTGTGGGCTGGTCGTATGCCAGAAAGGTGGACACATTCATTGATAAAGGTATCTGGGGAAAAAATGACATGAGAAAAGTCAGTTATCAAAAGACAGGCAAGCATCCAGGGCGAGACTTGGAGACTGCGAAGTGTGGATCTGCCTATCCTATGTGTTTGTCTTTGTGGATGGGCTGTCCCCCTAATGTCCTCCCAGTGTTGTCAAACTAAGAAAAGTGTTATTTGATTACTTATGCAATTAGGGTTCAGTAGAAAAGTGACCCCATATCTTCGTTATGAATCAGCACCCCCCCCCCTTCTTCACCCGCCTGNTGTCCCATTGTCCTGCAGGTTTCTGATGCAGTGGGTTCTGATTTCTTACCAATTCCCCGGTGATGAGAGTGCAGTTACTTCTCACACCCTGCTTTGAGGAGTGTTTCACAAGAGAACCGTCAAGTCCTCCTGGCTATGTTTACTCATAACCCCTCAATTCTATTTCATTAAGATTGGTCCTTGAAATGTTAAGCTCTGTGGTTTGTCTTCCTATCTGAGAGAGCACGAGAGCAGCTGGAACAAAAGTGACAGATGACTCCCAGAAAGGTCTACCCAGCTGCAAAGTGTGAAGCTACTTTGAAGGGCCAGGGGTCCAGCTGGGGAAAGGGCTTCTCTACTAACCAAAGACAGCAACAGCTAAAGAGTGAGACCAACAGAAGCACCTACAATGATTATGAACAGAAGGGACACAGGTTAGAGACAACAGCAGTCTCAGGTACAGTAAGATGCCTAAGTCTAGAGGACGTTTCTGCTCATATTCTTGGTGAGACAAAAAGTTGCAGAAGCACTGAGGAACTTTTAGCCTCGATTTTACTTTGTCTGCTGTGGTACAGACACTGTTTAAGGGTCCTCCAAAGCTTAAGGTGCTGACATTTACACTGTGATGTACTGAGATGGTAGGAACAACCTGACTCATGATTAGAGCTGGGGTTTCTGGGAACTGAGTAGAGTTAGTCATTAGAGCACACTTCTGGATATCAAGTCCTGAGGCTTTATATAGGGAGAGGCAGAGATGCAGCAGAGGGAGCCCTAAAAGGACACACACAGTCCCTGACTCTTAAATTTGAAGGTCTGTACTTGACCAGCAAGAAGGCTATTGGCACATGAAGCCTTGAGACTTTTCACCTCTGGAACCCTTAGTCCGAATTAAACACCTTTATTTTTAACTCAGTCATCTCCCAGTGTTGTGTTACTGTCTCAGAAAACAGGCTGCTATAATTGCTCATTCATGCTGCTGAATTTCTTTGAATGAAAACTTGTAGCATTCTTGTTTGGCAGATGGATAAGATGTCTGTGCATATCGCACTAAATGCTGCTCTGGCCTCAGATGAGATTAGAGCATGAAGCCACATGAGATAGAATGCCAAGTCTTTATTACCTGCTTCTTTACTTTCTGCTTTCTCCTTTCCAGGAACACAACTGCCTCCATCTCTTCTTTCTCCAGCACTGACCTCTCACTCATGTTTGTCTCTCCTTTCATAAAAGTGTTGTTTCCTTATTTCTTCTTTCAGTACAAATATTATTTTCTTTGAGATCATTTATGCTGAGTATTTCAATGTGTCAAATGTCTAGGTCTCAGTCCCTGGAGATAGAAGTATGATCTAATTCACCCAGTGAAACTCCTGTGAAGTCTTTCCTAGTTTTATAGAATTCTGAAATTTGAAGCAAGAAATTATATGGCACGTGAATCAAATGCAAACAGTAATGGCAATTGGAAGGCCACACAGAAGATGCATAGCAGTAAAATAGGAAACTCGTATCTAAAGGCTTCTTTCTGTTATTGATGAGTTAGCTCTGATAACTAAAATGCTATTGTGTAAAAGTAATTCTGCAGCAAGAATACATTTAAGCTATCAGAGAGAAAAGCTTAGAATCATTATTAGGTGCATAGATTCATATGAACTTCTGGGAAATCAGGACTGGGTGATGAGCTTTGGTCACACATCTGCAGGATTGCAGTTGTTATTCAGCATAGAATATAGAGTTAAGTCTACTGTGAAGAATTTGGAAGGCCCATGGTTAAGTTTTGTCACACAATATGCCATGATATAATTATTCTCTCTGTGGTTTTATGCACACCCACATTTTTTCTGCTGCATGTAGTATCTAGAGGTCTCTAGAAGGCAAAATCCTACTTTGAATCATAGCAATTAGGTGGCTAACTCTGAGTATATACTGAAAAATCCCACATTTTTCTTATTGTTGAGTATATATTATTTGATAAATCTTAGACGTGGATAATGTTTCAACATCAGGGCATGTATACACTAAATATTTCTGAATTTGGGAGTGTTCTTATATTTTTCCTCTACAACCAAAAGTAGAGCTTAAGGTTAATGAAATCTCATTATCACAAGAATGACAGAGAAAGATATAGCAGGGAGGAAAATCTATTAGCTTACCACCTGGCAATATGTCACAGATATTTTTTTCAGGTTGACTTAAATGGTTTTGAAAATAGAAGAGTTAGTATTGGGTATACAAATATATATATATATATGTTTATACACATATGCATTAAATAAGCATATATTTATATGCATTTGTATAGATGTAAATATGCACAATATATACTTATATACATATATTCATGATCTAGTAGCTAAAACTAGTGCTTCAAAATCATTTAAATGAAAGTCTGACAAATAAATTGTAAAGATACATTGGTTTAGATAACTGTAACATATTTGTGTGGCCAATGTAGGGTATATACACATATCTACAGATGTATATAAATATGGTATTAATATACATATGTATATGTATTTAGTAACAAAGTTTTTCAACTTGAGTTCATTCCTGCATTATGGAAATTTTTCCCTGGCCTTTTTATTGGCAAGGTAAAATCATTTTTTTTTTAAAATCAGTGTGTTAGATTTATTTAAGTTGTTTCCAAATTTCTTGTTCATAAACATTTCATAAATATATGAATAACATGTGTCTTCTCTATTGACTGACCAGATAGGTAAAGATACTTTGAGCCCTGTTCATATGTGAGGCACCCAATGTTATTGAACAGATGAAGTGATTTAGGTACATAGTAAAGTCACTGATTTTCTTTTTCAAGTCTTCAGATACTTACTGTAATTTTAATTAAAGCAAATTTCTTTTTTATATGTGTGTGGTATGTATCCATGGGGGTATATGTATGAATATTTATGTATGTTATGTATGTGTGGAGGTATGTATTGTGTGAAAGTGCATATGGATTCCCAAAGTTGCCATCAAGAACCCTCTTTGGTTGCTCTTCTTTCTTATTCATTGAGTCAGGGTCTCTCAATCAAACCCAGAGCTTGGTGTTGAAGCCTTGCTCTGAGGATCCTGTGTCTACCTTCAGAGGCTGGAAACTATGCCCACTCAACATTTATGTGGATTTGGGGGATTCAAAGTCCTTTAACTATTGAGACATTTCCCTAGATATTTACTTTAAAATATGTGATTGCCAACCTGTAGCCATGTTTTTTACCTTATTATCTATAATTTAAAAATTATTTTTTCTGATTCCCGATGAAAAGTACTACACATATTTTTGATGGATTTCCTTCTTCATACCAACATCATAAGATGCAGTGATTACTTCATTTATGTGTGATACTAGATCCTTAAATGAATCAAAATGGGAAAGTCGGATGCAAACAATATAACATGCTCACACTTCAAGACTCAATACTTCCACGTGTAGTACTGTGTATATAGGGTTTTTACCAGAAAGAGTGTTGGTCTTTACCTTCCCATGATGGGTCAGTTGCCTGTGAACATAGCAGATCGGAGTAGAAGGAAGCTCGCTTCTTTTTGTTTAAATGACGTAAAATACCAGCATGTAAAAACTTCATAGACTTTTGATGTCAGGTAGAACGCTGGATGCAGAGGTTTAGGCAACTACTAGGGCTCCAGCCATCTGTTCTGACTTTGGATTCCATCAGTGGGACAGATTCTTGTACTACAGTGTGGCTGATGGTTGAGTGGTGATGGAGAAACCATCAGCTGGCATTAAACAAACATATACTGGGAGGGTCAGAAGCAACGTATACCAACCCCATCTGCTGCCAAGTACAGCAGAGGCGGCATCTGCAGTTCCTTCACAGGGTTGTCAAGTGTGACCTTTTCCTTTTCTGTTTTCAGATTGACCTGTGAGCCTCTCTCTCTCTCTCTCTCTCTCTCTCTCTCTCCTCTTCTTCTTTCTTCCCTTTCTCCTTCCTCTCTATCTCTTACTTTCTGTCCCTCACTCCCTCTCTTTTTTCATCTGGGTCTTCTGATATGCTCCCCCCTGTGCTTAAGGCATACAATAATAAAGTGCAGGTAAGAAAGAAAATAAACAGAATTTCCCTGGTTCCCAAGTAGCTAGTGGAAATGGTTCTAGGAAGGGCAATAGGTCATTTAACTTTAATAAGGCTTTAATAAGTTCTCCATTACTACAGCTAGACTTTCCACAGAATCTTCTCTAAAACACTGAGATTCTTCCTACCCTGTCTTTGAGAGAACAGTTTCTCTCAGTACGTTTCTACCTGATAAGACTCTCACTTACGGTTACTTCAAGTTTCCATTAATCCCTTAGGTCACTGTTTTCTAAGTGAGGTAGTTATTATTAGGACATAATTTGTGGAGACTCAGGTATATGAAAACTTGCTTTCATAAAGAACCTGAATTAAGGAATCATTAAGTGCTATTCTAACAAAGAGCTCTGTTTAGTTGCTTAGGCGATTTCCCTCAGGAAAAAATACTTTAATTCCAATAAGTTAGTGTCATTTTGACATCAGTGCTATTTGCCTTAGAAGTGGTTTTTCCAATAACTATGTTAACATCTATAATATATGCTATTTACATAAAAGATTTATAGTCAAAGTTACCAGTAATTAGTGCTCTTCCCCCACTCACATCTAATATTTAATCCTATATTTATCAAAGAAAATCACAACTCTTAAAGTTTCTAGTTGCGATTAAGAGCTCATTGTGACCTTATATTCTCTGTGTGAGTTCTGCTTATGAAGATATGCTCATATAGATATGCACATGCGTTTATCAATTTCTAATTAAAGGCATTCCTGCATGTCCTATGTGATCACAAGCGTTGTTTTAGGCCCCGATATATGAAAAAGAAGATGTGGCAGTTCATCACGCAAAAAAGAATTAAAAGCCTCTTTTTCTCTGTGCAGAGTGAACGGTGACAACTGCTTTCCTGTAAAGGGTCATCTAAGTGGAGTTTTTAGGAAATATAAATAATCTATTCTAATCATTTTGGAGCAGAATTCCCACACTATCAGCGTAGTTCACAAGGGAAACTCTTCGGGTTTTCCATGCTCACAAGCCCGGGACCCTTCCCTTCCAGGTCGCTGTAGCTATGGCCCTTGAGAGCTTTGGCCACTATTGTCTGTGTAGGGTGAAGGTAGCAGACACTTCATGAAGGGTCCTCCGAGATGTACCCTTTCTCACTCTGTAGTCCCAGTATCTTAATTTTAGGTTGGAATTCAGAGGCCGATAGTCTTACTTTTGTTTGTTCACCTACAACACTAAATGTCATAGATTTTTAAAGATTGATTTTATCTCTTAATATTTTATGAGAAAAAGACAGGCTTTGTGACTCTTCCCTTCTCTTTCTCCCCACTTTCCTCTTTTCCCCATTACCTCCATTGTCCCTCCTTCCCTCAGCCACAGTCTTTATTCCAGGCTGATCTTGAACTCTTGATTCTTCCACCTCAACCTCTCAAGTGCTAAGGTTCCAGGAGAGCACCTATTACATCTGACTGTAATATGTCTCCAAATTTGTCTCCTCCAGTGAAACTCAAATCTTTGACTGCAGACATCGCTTCCCTCCAAGGGTCCCGTTTTCTACCAGGAGTATTAAGTCAACACACTTTCCCCATCCAGCTCAAATCCTGTTTCTAGTTCTAGATGTCCCCTGGCTTTCCACTTCTTTTAGACACAGTTGTTGGGGACTGTGAACCCTTAGACCCTGAATTTTCTGACAGAAATGCGAATACACTTAAACACTTAAAACCCATTTCTACAGCTAACTAAATATAAGCAACATATAATTAGCAAATGTTTTCTTTTTCAACTTTTTCTTTCAAGGGAATCCTATTAGAAATATTTTTCTTTATTTGGGGACAGATATGGAATTTGAAATATATCTTATCTTGGGAAATTAACTTCCTTAAGTATATTATTTTATAGAAAGATAGCAACACATGCATGTGTATCATGATACTACCTATAAAGTTGTTAAGGAGGCTCTAGCTTAAAATTTGCACGTTGATAATGCTACTGACCACTTTGACACCTGTGCTTTCATTACATTTAACTGATTCTCTTGGCTAGGTCCCAATTTGTTTGCAAATTGGTCGTTAGCGGTTGCATCATTCCTGTAAAGCATGGTCTTTGTGGACAGGCTAGAAGTTTTGTTTATAGTTAAAATAGATCGATCCCTCCGTGATGTTATCTGAATAGTAGTAAAACTTGACTTCCCACCGGTTCACTTTTAGCTTGACTTAAGTGTTTCGCTAATCATTATTTTGGTTTCTCAATGTTGAGGAAGCTGATAAAAATCTCAGTGCTATAGGAGGAAAGTTCTGTGAGCTGGTATCCCAGCCTAGCTTGGGTTTCCAGCTGAGTGTGAAAGTGTGCTGGATATTTCTCTGATTTCTTTTGAGTGCTGCAGTAGCTTCTCTGCATAGCTCCTTTGATCACCATAGGCATTTGCTCCAATTTTTTTAATTTTTAATTGATTTTTATTTACCTCTACATTTTTCTCTGCTCCCCTCCCTGCCTCTCCCCTCTCTGCCAACCCTCCCCCAAGATCCCCATGCTCCCAATTTGATCTTGTCTTTTTCTACTTCCCATGTAGATTAGATCTATGTATGTCTCTCTTA
>LOEQ01006236.1:26746-65710 GCA_001685075.1 Bramus lutescens | reverse complement strand
CCAAGAAAAAAAAAAAAGAGCTGGATGCGGTAGCACCTCTGTGCTGAGAAGGTAGAAGGAGATCCTGGCTCCCTGGCTGGGCCATCTAGCCTTATGGGTGAGTACCAGCTCAGATAGAGACCCTGTCTCAAGACAAATGCTGCACAGGACCTGAGAAATGACACTCAAGGTTGACATCTGGCCTCTGCATACATGTGCACACATGTCCACATACAAACACCCTCCACACAGCACACACCCTCACACACACATGCACACACATAGAAGAAAAACATACAATATTTACAGCCTATGGTAACTTAAGACTATTTCTCTTCCAATCCCTTAACCATTTGTTTGTTAACACAGGACCCAAGCTATCTGTTCTCAGCTGAACTGGGAAATCGTCAACCATGGCTAGCTTCACTTTTCTTGGATTTGTTTATTCTTCCTGGGGCAAGGCCGATCCACATGACCCGCCTGGAGCCCTGGGCATCTACAGGTCACGTGTGTAAGAAATCAAAAGCCAGGGAGAGGATGGAACTTGACAGTTGCACTGGACAGAGAGTTGAAAGGAACCCCAGAGTTGTTTACCAATTGTTCGAAGCGTCTGGATTCTAAATGGTCAGATCTGTGCAAGATGGGTCTCTTAACACTGGAAGTTTCCAGAGAAACATCCACAAAGTCTGGATTCCAGATATCAGGGTAGAAAGATCCATCTGTGCCACTTTACTGAACTGGTGCTATGTGACAGAAGGCAAAAGTGGCGAGTCCATCCGCTGCCTGGAATTTATGAAGCTGGCGAGAACATATAGAGCCCCTGAGTTACTTTCTTATGACTGGCACGTGCTGTACCGCTGTTCCACACTCGCTGGAACACAGCAGCCGTGCCCACGTACGCCGGGAATAAACTGCACACACCTGACGATGACTTTCAGGGGTGGGGTGGGGTGGGGTGGGGTGAGACTACACAAATTGTAAGAGCATATACAGGTACCCAAAATAGCCCCATTAACTGAGACAAGACGGTTTTGTTTTTCTTGGAAGCAGTATTAAAAATGTATTTTTCATTGTGTCAGCTAATTTTCTTCACTTGGACAATACAAGAAGCCACAGGAGAGAAGGCAACCATTCCCTTAGTCAAAGACACCAGGACCAGAAAATGATAGTGCTGGGGTCTGGTTTTACAATTCTCATTTAAATAATTCACCCTGCAGTAAGCAGATGGGCAGAAGCTAGATGAAGGACTTTCTGTCAAAATTGACGGGGAACCATTTTTGTGACTTTGAGGTTCAATCTTTAACTGTTTCAGCCTAGGAATAAGTGAAAGCTGATCATATCCTTAAGGGCATTGAAAAGAAAGACACAATCTCATCAAGAGTATGTGAATCTTAAAGAAAAATTAATTCTGTACATCTAGAGTTTTATTTGAATTCTGGATAAAGGTCCTGAGAAGCAGTGACTTAAATGCTTTGAGACAAACGAGAGAAGAGAGGTATCAGGGAGCCAGGGATCTCTGCGCTAGGGAGGCTGAGAACTTGCACCTTCGACCCCCTATGCTAGCTCCTTCTAAGTCAATTTGACACAAGCTAGAGCCTTCTGAGAGGAGGGAGCCTCAAATGAGCCTCCATAAGATCAGGCTGCGGGAAAAGCCAAAAGGGCATTTTATTAATTGGTGATAGATAGCGGAAGCCCAGCCCATTGTAGGTGGTACCACCCCTGGGCTGCTGGTCCTGGATGCTATAAGAAAGCAGGCTGAGCAATCCAGTAAGCAGCCCCCTCCCTGGCCTCTGCATCAGCTCCTGCCTCCAAGTTCCTGCCCTGCTTGCATTTCTGTACTGGCTTCCTTCAAAGACCAGTGATGTAGAAGAGTAAGCCAAATAAACTCCTTCCCGAGTTGTTTTTGGTCACTGTATTTCATCACAGCAATAGTAACCCTAAGTAAGACACCCTGAAAGACAGAGACCTGGAGAAATAAGTCGTGTCATTCAGTTGTGGGTTCAAAAGCCTTAGAACCGAGGACTAATAGTATAAAATGTAATCTACAGGCAGGGTGAATTTAAGTTGAAGCACCGGACTCCAAGTCAGGGGCCTTGCCTTTTACTCTGTTTAAATTCCCAGAGATTGGATAGATTGTATCCGCCCAGCTGAATTCATTTCTCTTCCTGTTGCTACAACAACAAAGCTGACAAGAAGCAATTTAGGATGCTCCATGATGGGGAAGGCCTGGTGGCAGAAGCATGAGGCTGGCTGGTCACACTGCACCTGTAGTCAGGAAGTAGGAACAAACAGGAAGGGGCAGCTATTAAACCTAATGGTCTGATCCCCTTCATTCCCCCTCCCCCGGTGACCCACCTCCTCCAGCCAGGTTCCACCTCCTAAAGGTTCCGCCTCCTTTGCTAATAGCACCACTGTCTAGGGATCAAGTGCTCAAACACATCCAAACCACAGCACAGCCTGGATGGAGAAGGACCTTCCTGGGATATCAAGCAAGACACCACCCGATGGCCACAGACAACAATCACGGAACATTGTGGGGACAGCATGCCTTATCTTCAATTTCATAGGCCAGAGGAAGCCTCTGAGTCTTACCCATTTGGGGGCAGGTGGGAAGGGTGCCTTAGCCTGGCCTTGACCACATGCTGTGTCACAAGGTGAAAAAGCCATAGAGAAAAGCAAAGTTTTAATTTAAAGATGGTGAGGGAGGCTGTGCCTGCTCACAGCTGGGATGGAGTCAGCTGAGCTCTTTGTGGGTGGTGGAAAGTCACAGCACAGTTTAACTCTGTCCACATGGGGTGGGTAGGGAAGAGGAAGGGGGAGGTGGGGGGAGGAAGAAGAGAGAGGGAGAGGGAGGGGGAAGACATGGAGAGAAAGAGAGAGAGGGAAAGAAAAGGGGAAGGAGAGAGAGGGAGAGAGAGAAGGGGGACAGGGAGGGAGAGGGAAGAAGAGGAACAGAAAAAGAAGAGAGAGATGGGGGAGGGAAAGTTTTAGTTGGGTGTGGCCTAGCTTCTGGGATACGGAGAAAGGAACTAGAGGGTGTGTCCTAACCAAGTCCTGTTACATCTTAGAAACCAAGTTCTACCATGGAAATGAAAGACTAAAGTGAAATCAAAGGATTAATTTGCTATTTTTGCCTAACCACACTGTATAATGTTTTATTTAATGTGTGGCTGAATGTGTTGTTGAATTTAAATTCGAGAATCAGGTTTTCAGATAGTAGCTTTATTTAATTTGTTCTTTCTGACCAAAACATGCTTCATAAATGAAGTTCATATGCTCAGCTGCCACCAGTGGAACAGGCAACAGAACAGGCTGCCATTCTCTGAGTCTCTACGTTAATATGGACAGATATTAACTACACCACTTCAGCACAGAGGTTGAACAGGAACTCCTATTCTTTCAAAACACATTTTATTAAGTGTTTGAGAAGTTCAAACCATGTGTTCTGATCATATTCACCCCCATTTCTCCCTCCCAACTCCTCCCAGATATATTCCCACCTCCCCCACTCAACTCTGTATCCTTTTTTAAATTATTATTTAATAACCTATTAAGTCCAGTTTGTGTTGTCCATACTTTTGGGATGTGGGACCGGCCGCTGGAGTGTGGTTAATCTAACAGGAGCCACACCCTTAAATAAAACTGACTCTCCATCCTTCCAAAGTTATCAGCTCTCTCAGTTCCTCCTTTAGGGGTGGAGGCTTGTGAGCCCCTTCCGCTCTATGCTAGAGCATTACCTGGCTTGTGCAGGCAACCGCAGACGCTATGTGTTCATGACCTACGGTGCTCTTTTGATGCCCAATGGCACTACTTGGCCCTAGTTCTCCCCAACGACTGGTTCTTAAGGTATTTCTGTCCTGTCTCCCATGATAGCTATGCCTTGAGGAGGCAGGTGATACAGAAGTCCCAAGTCTGGCTGAACACCCTACTGAAGCTTATTCTCTGAACTTTGACCAGTTGTAAGTTAACTCCTCTACTTTATCATGGGTTCTAATGTCTTTTTCTTACAGCTTTGCTTTATTATTTGTGTTTATGTATATGTGCATGTATGTACGAGCATGTGCATGTGAGGCCTGTGGAGGGCCGAAGAGGGCTTCAGATGCCCGGCACTGGAGTCACAGGTGACCTGACACCTGACATGGATGCTAAACACTGACCTTAGGTCCCCTGCTCTTTTTTCTGTTTGTTTGTTTGTTGTTTTTGTCCTGGAACTAGCTCTTTTAAACCAGGCTGGCCTCAAACTTACAGAGATCTGCCTGCCTCTGCCTCCTGAGTGTTGGGATTTAAAACATGTACCACCACCGCCGAGGACCTTAAACCACTGAACCATCTAACCAGTCTGGACATCTGATGTGATATCAAGAAAGGTAAAAGGCAAGCACTACTTTTTTAAGCACGTGGCTCTATTGGAAAATCAAAATGTTCAGAAAACATAAGGTTATGACAAGACACACACACCTATACATATTTAAGACAGTTACCCCAAGATTAGTAAAACTGACTGAACACCAGCAGAAGAGGCTGTGTTAGTTTTCTCTGATGGCCATAACAAACTGTCACCGTCTGGATGGCTTAAACAGAAGAAAGGGACTTTCTTGAAGTAGATGTACAAAACAGAGATCAAATGCCATCGTTCGACAAGAGTACAGGTTGCTGTGTGGAGCATATTTTTTCTCACTTTCTGCTACCTGGATGGAGGGATCCAGCCGGTGGCAGCACACCATATTTTACAGGCCACAGGCACAGGTAAAGAAGGAATGCATGGCTGAGAAGATGAGGCAGTCAGTAAGGTGTTTACTGCTCCAGCATGAACATTGATTCAATAGCAGCCATGTAAGCAGACAGGCTCAGCACCACACTCTTGTAAACCCAGACAGGAGCTCAGTCAGAGGGACTCCCAGATTCAGTGAGACGTTGTCTTTTAAACAGTGTAGAGTGATTATGAAGACCATCTGATATTCAGTTTGGCTCTCTGCCTCCCCTGTTGTACACACCCACTCCACCCACCACACACACACACACACACACACACACGAATACAAACTAGCTTTAAGAAATCCTGCAGTAAAGGATGAAGCAGGGTTGTTCTTCCTGCCTAGACAATCTATATGCCTGTGCTGCTGCCAATTTGCCATTGCTGGGAGGGAACCACGGACGGGTAGGCAGCAGGCCTGTCTGGTGCACCACATGGATGCTAAGCATCCCATTTCAGTCCTACCAAAGGAAGCCGCAAGAGCAGAGGCTATTCTGCAGATAGCATGGCTGTGCTGAGGCCAGCATGAACCTTGACCTGAGCTTTGCATTCTAAAATGAACCTCTTGGCCCCAAATAAGCTGTATTCAGCATGGTGAGTGGCCTGCATTATGGAGCAGGGGAAACAACTTCAGGCTTTGCACTGGTGATTTTCTTTCTGGGAATGAGAGAGTGAAGAGTACCGGTGTGTCTTCATTAGAACAAGTGAGGGATGGAAGTCCCAGCCAATATGCTCTCACACGTCACCCTCACTCCCTAAAGTCAGGGGAACTTAACCCCCACCTTTCTAGTGAGGATCAGATGCTCCACTTCAGATCCATGCCTCAGCGTCGTGACATGTTCTGAAGGCCATTTTGCTCAGGACCTTTTGCTCCAATGGTCTTGGTTTGTCCTTAATATGGTCAGTCCTTCTGGAACTCCTCCGGGATGCAGGTGATAGGTTAAAATTTTCTGCATGGCACGGCATCATCTTGTTTCATACCCAAGCTCAACATTTTTGGGTAAAGGGCTTCGAACCTTAAACACCAAAATTCCGGAAATCTCAGATTTGAGGATAGCTTCCCTCAAAATGAATATGCAGATTGCAAACACCTGGCCTGGGCTGCTGCTTCGGAGATGCAATGAAGATAAATGCTATTGGCATCTGAGTGCTGGACTTGAGTGTAAGAACAAGCCACACGTGTGGAAGCCAAGCCCCAGAATGTACACTGTGTAGGGTGTTTCTTATGCCTACTCACGGTGAGGTCTCAAGAGAAAGAAGCCCTCCATGTAGTTGGCATCAGCAGTCCTAAACAGTGGAATAAAATAGATGGAGTCCTGGAGCCTCTGCATAATGTATGTACACTGGAGAGAAAACTCAACAATTAAACTGCAGCCTCTCCGAACATGATGTCACAAGTCAGATCCCATTAAAGGAAATGGAAGATGAATGTTTGCTCCAGGCAGCTGGAAGGAGTCAAAAAGAAAATACATTATAAATCTTCCCACTGCGTGCCAAAATTGTAAAAGATGACTTTCAGCATCACCCAGACTCCGTCCGATGAGTAACTTCTTCCCAACAAAGACATTCCAAGCAGTTGGTAAGTATAAAATATGGATGATCTGATTAGCAGAGGGAGAATGGTACATATGACAGAGTCTGTTACCATATCTGACCCTGGCTGAGTCTTTAGGAGGATGGGACCCCAAGCATGACCACGGTAACCTCAGGACTACAAAGGTCAAGTGGACAGCACGAGAGCTCAGAGGAGAAACCCGCATGAGCAGCCCTGGCAAACGTGTCCTTTGCTTTAGAAGTGAGGATTTGGTGCTGTTTCTCAGAGCTAGAGTTGATTGTATGGTAACAACAGCTCTTTAGTCAGCTTTCACTGTGAGTGTTGGTGTACTGTGCACAACATTAGTTAACAATGTTGTATTGGACAGAGAGTTCTCAGATTACACTCAAGAATGACCCTGGGCCTGTCATCCGGGACCATCTCACCAACACACACAGACACAAAGCACACATCCCAAACGACCAGTGTGTGCAGAAAAGCAGAGGTGCCAGGTAGGGCAGTAAGGACCACCAGACTCATGTAGAAAGGAAGAAATGCTCTCTGGAATCGAATCAAGTATTCCAAATAAAGCTACGGCATCATTTCAAAATGTTGTTAAATGCCTCTTGTATATTATCCATACGGGCATCTGCATGCATCTGGCAGACAGACACAGCATATGTCTCTGCTTCCATGAGTTCACTGTATGATGCATGGTACAAAGCAGCCGAGGTAGCTATTCAGGGGAGGAAGCACAAAGGGGGTCCAGGAGGAGAACAGAAAAGAACAAACGTCCACTCACCCTAGATATGGCACCTATTATAGAGCAGGGAAACCCATCTACTCAAGCCTAGCCTAGTGAGCCAGGGCTACCTTGTATTGCCTAGGGGGATATTATGGATGAGGGGTTACCCACAGCATGGGGAGAACTCAGAGATAGCAGCATCACTGAAAAGACAATGGCAGCATGAACGACAGCTCACGAAAGCTGCATCCCGAGAGCCCTCTGCCCACTTGCAGGCATCTGGACCAGTCACAGGGTCTCCTTTCTCCAACAAGCATTACTTCTTGTATCATCTTTGGAAGGAGATTCATCCTCCTGATAAGTTTGAGAAATAAAGACTAGTGAGGTGGTTAGTTGCTTGGCTTCTTGAATCCTGAAAGTTTCCCTTACTTCCTGGGCCTTAAGAGCTTCCTTCCTAGAGGGAAGGTTTCTATTTAAAGAGCCACACAGTGTGTGAATAACGGAACCACAGAGCAGAAGTGCACAGAGAAGACTCTGGATTGAAATGAGAAGACTGTCAGGAGGCTTTGTGCAGTGGTGATGGGCATGCCCGCGAACTAGAAGCCCACGAGTGCAGGGCTCCCGTGTCGAAGTGCAGAGATACCGCACAGTGCACACAGGTGACAGTGGGAAGTGGTGTTAAAGACTGGTTCCAAGGTGACGGAACTGCGCTCGCGGATGGATACACAGTTAACCCCAACCTTTGGGAAGGGGCAGTTCTGTATTATAGAGTCTCACGTCATGCTGATTATGGTGATATTCTTCTAGACGGTAGCCTTCAAACTTCAGAAGGACTGTTACAAGAGGAGAGCCCGAGGGACGAAATTTGGCAAATATTTTAAAGTTTAAACCAAGTCCGGAAGTAGCAGAAAAGAAAACAAAACATTAGAATATCAGCCAGGTCTCAGAACTTGCCCAGTGTATCTGATGAAGTGGACAATCCAGAAACAAAACACAAAACCCCAACTTTTGGAAATGACCTGAATAATCACGGTGGGGAAACTGCTCCAGGATATCCTACGGCAAAGGTGTTTCCAATCGTCTGCTGTTCTGCCCACTTTGGTGTCATTGTCTGTGACAGGCTTCAGAGGCAGGGAGGAAAGGTGCGGGGACAGACGACTTCCCCATCAAAATGCAAACTCTGTTCATATCACAACGCATTTTGCAAAAGCATCATGACTTCAGAGCAGGCATCACACCAGCTCATCCCAATGATGAACATTATTAGCGATAATAAGGAAACCAGCGTCGTTGTCTCCATAGAAGCAGGATAGCTTGCATAGAATGCCCAGGGAGTTTTAAAGAACTCCAGGACAAGACCCTCAGTTGCTTAACATTCTGCCCAGCACCCACAGTATGATGTGCGCTGTCAAGCTCTATTGCCTGCTACATTAATGTCTTGGGCAATTTAATATACAGACGGAGGGCCCAACTAAACACTCAGAACTGCAGACGGTCCATTAGGAGCAGACCAGTGACTTATGAAAGTTTGAGCCATCCAAACTGCCCAAAGACATGATCTCACAAGGAAAAAGGGCCACCAAGACTCTTTCTAAGTTACCAATTGGTGAAGAAAATCCCCAAGTCACTATCAGACCTGGCTTCCTTCCCCCAGCCATGTCCCTGACTGCAGTCAGAGTTAGAACAAGAGAAAGGGGGTCACAACACTCACCTTGGGGGACAAATGGCAAACTGATGGCTAATTGTGAGTCTTTCATAAGGAGAGAGATAGAGATAGATAGATTCTCTCTCTCTCTCTCTCTCTCTCTCTCTCTTTAGACAAAAGCAATGAAGATCATATTTTGTTACACTTGTTGGTAAAGTAGTTTACATTAGCATTGGGTAGCTCTGGACCTTTGTTTTTACAGTATATCCACTTTGGACTGTCTTTTTATTGAGGAGTGGGTCCATAATTTCATAATCTGAGGCATTTTTAATGCAGCTCCTTTAGAGGTCCTTGCTAAACTCATTCACCAGAAAACTTAAAAATGGCTTTAGTATTTGAATGGACCATCAGCAGCAGGCAATTTTAAATGCTGCATTTGAGCAACCATGTTAATAATCCATGATACTTTTATCATAAGGCAGGGGACTTACCTGATACAGTTGGTCATTACTAAAGAAACCACAATCCTGTGTGTAATAATTACATATTATTTAGTGAACTTGTTTCAATAGTATAGGCTGAAAATTTTGCCAACTATTTTATTAAAATCTCCAACCATGTCCATGTCAGCCATCTGTTTTAATAATATAATCTGCCACTTTTTTAAAATGTTTGATATTTATTTTTGTTAACTTGCACTTAGAGTGATAAACTTGTACTGCACATGCTTATTTAATAATGTGTTCCAGTATTTCCACTAGTTGATCTCCAACATTCTGCTCTATGTTTCCCAGAAGTGACAATTTATCATTTTTTAAAGAAAATGTGTTACAAGTTTGTCTCCAAATCTAATCCTTCCCTCGGCCAGCACCATCTGTTGTGGAACATAGTTTTTAGCCATATCTCCATGTTGTTCTGTTTTTAGTAGAAAGGACGGTATCAGTCCATTAACTATAATTAAATGGACTCCGAATTTTAGAGTCATCCAACTGGGGCCCTCAGACCAAACTGGACCAATGACATGCCTCTATAGGATCAATAACAAATTATTTGGTATGCTTACATGTTTCAAAAGATACTAAAAGAGCCAAACACTGTGTGACGTAAGAACTGCATCTGTGCATCCCGTTCTTCTGGGACAAAGCCAAGCAGGTCATTTATCGATAGCCTGAGTGTGCTTTGTGCTGCTGCGGCACACCAAATCATGTGGGAGAAACCACAGGGCTTTCAAAGCCAAAAGCATCCACACTCCAGGACATTACAGAGAGTCTACCACCTCCCCATCGCCTGACCCACTATTTTGATTTCGCAGCTGTATCTTGAATTTTCCCATTATATGGACCTTTGTCAGGTTTCTGTTGCTATGATCAAACACTGGCCAAAAGCAACCTGAAGAGGAAAAGATGCCCGTCCTGATCGTCCTTGAGCATCCAGACATGCCAAGGCAGAAGCTCAAATAGGGCAGGAACCTTGAGACAGAACCTGAAGCAGAGGCCGTGGAGGGATACATATACTGACTTGTCATAAGGCTTTTGCAGTCTGCTATCTTATACTGCCCGGGACTACCCGCTCAGAGATGGCACCACCTACAGTGGGCTGAGCCCTCCCACGTCGCTCGTCAATCCTAGTTTCCCCAGTCACATCTACAAGCCAACCTAACCTGATGGAGGTGATTCCTCAACTGAGGTTTGTCTTCCTAGCTGCTCCTAGTGTATGTTGGCTCAACAAAAACCAGTGAGCACAGAAGTGTGTGCACGTGGTTCCAGCCTAAAGGTGAGATTTTTTTGATTAAAGAGGGCAGAGAGGAAATGAAAATTAAAAGGTTGTGCAGCCTGTAGCCTTTTGCCATGCTCTGAGTTCACATTTCACTTCCTAACAAATCTAGGTTTTTCGGGGGGGGTTTTTTTGAGGATTTTAAGATATTTATGCTTTTGTGAAAATGTGGGATATACAGCTGAGTGAAAACAGATACAAGCTACAGTCTTTTGGCAGCAAAAAAAATCAATACTGTTTGATCAAGTGTCATAAATAGTTCTCATTAATGTATCAATAATAAAGAAAACTATCAAGGAAACAAAGTTGATAGAAATCTCTTATGTTATTTGTTCAGTGTTTTTAAGTGGATGTTGAATATTATACTAACAAACAACTCTACTAATGAAAAAGTATTCAATCACATTATAATTTATGTAAAATTATTGGCTGAGAAATGTCAGTTGGACTTTGATGGGACTAAGACATGGTCATTGTTCACTATCTTCCTATGTAAATAAATTTCTTCACTAGTACTATTCCAGAATCTCAATGATTTCTGAATAAAATTAATAAGACCTTTCAATTTAGTACATATTTAAACAGCACTTACTGCTTTAACTCTGAAAGGATAAAGGGAAATATAGAGAAATCTGACAATACAAATATTGTCTCCAAATTCATTCCTAGTAATGAGATATGAATCATCCATTTGAAGACTGCTGTGTAACATTTTTACTATAGGGGTTGGGCTCTAATTCCCAACCGATATTCATTTTTATCTTTGTAATAGGCCTAAAAGTTTACATTTTATCAAATACTTAATGAAAACAGTGAAAATTATGTTATACAATTTATGTAAATATTTAGAATTAGAAAGATATCCAAAGAGCAAAACTTATATATTCCCTTTGGTTTTGTGTATGTATTAATTTCACCAGAGTCAGTGTTACTACTGTCTTTATGCTATGCTCAGGCCTTCACCACTCATGCATCATAGGTCTTCCTACATCATAGCACTAAGTTTTGCCTTTTTTAATTGTGTATTTTATTACAAATCATGGTTTTTAAAAATTAGTTTATTTTTACTCTGTGTGGACAAGTGTACGTTTCTGCACTACATGCTCGCAATGTCTATGAAGGTCTGAAGAGGGTGAGGGACCCCCTAGAGATAGAGTTACTGAAGGCTGTGAGTCGCCATGTTGGTGCTGGGAGCTTAACAGGTCTTCTTCAAGAGCAACCAGTGTGCTTTACCACTGAGACATCGCTCCCGTGCCACAGTGCCAGCTTTAAAATTTCTTTTTAAAAAGATTTTTTTTAATTTATACTCTTTGACTCTGTGTGTGTGTGTGTGTGTGTGTGAGTGAGTGATTTAGGGCCTAGGGAGATGGCTCAGAGGTGAGGCGATTATTCCCTGAGTGGGAGAATCTGAATTCAGTCTCCCAGAAGCTAAGTAAAAGACCTGAGTGAGGTAGGCACACACTTGTAACCTCAGAGCTAAGGAGGCAAAGACAGGCAGATCCATGCAGTATCCTGACAGGATAGCCTAGGTCCTCAGGGAGCTCCAGGTCAGTGATGGAGACCCTGTCTCAAAACACAAGGAGTCTGGCACCTCAGAAACAATGTAGGAGGTTGAGTTCTGGCCAGCACATGTATTTGCATGCACACACGCAGATATTCTGTAGAGGCAAGTATAAGGTTCATGCTTGAGTGACATCAGCTCTCTCTCTGTGACCCTTTGCACACAGGGGACACTGTCACATGCACACTCCATTTTCCCACACCACACTTATGACCTTGGACTTGCTGACTGTGAGAAAGGCTCCTGGCTTATTCTCACTTTCAGAAGGAGAAATCTCTAGGTCTTAAACAGGATCCAGGGCTTTCCTTCCGGAAAGGAGCCAATGTCACCTACTGAACGTTTCAAGGTTCCTGAATGGCATGTCCATTTTGCTAAGGTTAGATATGCTGAGATTTAGCAACAGAGGGAATCTCCCTGTTCATGCTGTGCTACATGGATGGTTGAAATTTAAAAATTAAATTGTAGGGACAGGGAAGGTGGCTTGGCAGTTAAGAGTCCTTGCTGCTACCCTTCCAGAGGACCAAATCCACAGGACAATCTGTGTTCCCAGAGCAGTGAGAAGTTTGTACAACTGTACAGAAAACTGGAGAGTCCTGAGTGCAGGGGGAGCCGACACATGACAGCTAATGCTGCATCCAAGAGAGCTTTATGAACAAAGCCTGGATGACGTGTTCACTATTGTCTGAATAATGTTTAATTGTTTTAAAATTATAATAATTATATTATCTTCTCTGTCCCCTTCCTTCTTCCAACCTTTCCAGCCCCTTCCATGCAAGACCCCTGGCTCTCTGTCAAATTCATGGCCTCTTTTTCCTTAATTGCTACTACATATATACGTGCCTACCCATGGACATCCTAACAGGGAAGGGGGAAAAGCTCAGGGGGACTCAGCTGCAGACAGAGAACTGTGGGCCACTGGGGAGCACTGAGAGAAGGAGAAACAGGCTTCCCTAGAGAAGAGCCCTCTACTGCTTCAGCCAATAGCGAGTGGTCAGCTCATATTGTCTCCACAGGCTCTTGGTGTAAGGAAAAGGTGGCTGGAAATGGGAGAGATCTTCAGCAAATTTGCAGGGCTGCGGAGAGAAGCAGGAAGCCAGTTATGCCGGCTGGTATGTAAAAACAGTCCCCGCCACATCTCTCACTTGAACACCGGCACAGACAACTGATAACGGCTCAGAGCTTGGCAAGAATTTTAATTTCCCTCAAATGTCTTCGTGTGTCTTGTCTTCTGTAATTGGAATATTAAATGATTGATCATATTTATAAATTATTCTGTGGTTGTGGGAGCTTTTAGAAGTCTTGTGGGGAGTATATTGCCATATGGGGGTTTATCGCAAATTATTAATGCATTATCACCACGCGGTGGTGGCCGCTGCTTCCCCAAGCTCCAACAGAACTCATGTAAGCTAAGCAACATGCACATATTCGCCCATTGATGCCAAGAGACCCATACCAGGGAAGAAAGCAATGTGAAAATGAAAGACTGTTCAGAAAAGACAAATTCAAAATCATTCAATTAATGTTTGCCATTTACCTTCTGGACCCAGATGGCTTCTCTGATATGGAAACTTAGAAGAAAAAAACATAAATAAGCAGAGCCATCTAGACACAGGGGGTTGAACTGTATCTCAGGGGCCACTCTAGGCCTGGTGAGTTGCACTACCACAGTCTGATATTTGGAAGCAAAATGCATGCTATCTATTGCAGCCCATCTTCAATTGTCTGCTCTAGTGGGAAGAATAATCATCTCTCGTGTTACATTCTAATTTATATCTTTACTCTCTGTACAGCTTGACTGTGGGGAGCTCAGGGTGAGGGGGGATATCATCTGGAAATAGAAAGAAAACAGATTTTAGAGGCAGCATCTGAAACTTCCCTTCCCACTGTACAGGGTGGCTCTTGCTTGTGTCTGCTAAGCTCCATCGCCCCTCTCCTAGCTGTTACGTTCACTTATCACTGTCCATCCTTCCCCCACCTCCTGTCTCTGCAAATGTCTCTGATTCATTATCTCTTAGCAATCCTCATCTCCTGGGATATTGCCAAGTTGGATCCCAGGCCATTTCCATCCCCAAAACTTGCACTGTAGGAAATAATCGGCGAGAGAAGAGCAGAAGAAGCGATTCAGATGGCTGAAAACACATTCTGCCCTGTTCCTTTACACAATACTTAGAGACACCATGGATTCGAAGTTGCAGATGAATGACCAAGAACTTGTGAGGAGGAGAAGTGCAATTGGAAGGACAGGAGGATCAAGTGGATTATAACCAACTGGGAAACTGAGTGTGATCAGGGCTCAGGGGGGCTTGTCTGGAATAGTCATTTCTTCCTGTGTTTTCCTGCTACCATGTTCTTGACATCTTTAGTCAAGGAATTAAAATAAGCATACTCAGACTTGCAAAGTTGAAAGAAACATTATTTAGAGAACGTTGATACCACGGGTAGAAAATGAATACATTGTCAGGAGTGACAGCAAGCCACAAGAGTGAAGTTGCTCTAGGAGTCCAGTTACTGTTTGAGGCCTGCTTTTGGTAGAGTTCAAAAGGAGGAGGAGTCTGGCCTCTAAGGGAAGAAGCATAGACAATTATCTCTTTTGGTTGGCAGGCTTATATTATGTAAGCCTTTGCTCAGTGTGCCTGCTCCTTCCCATAATGCAATTGAGAATAATCATATACATACCCACTTGTACACAGACATGAGAGGGTACATAAGGAATACTTCCTAAATGTTCTCTCAGAAGGCACGGTTTGCATTATTGTACACCTACCCAAAACAAGTCTAGCCAAATTTAAGGCCCTCCTCAGATACACCTGAAATGCAGCTGAATAGAATCTGTCTACATCAGAAGACACAAATGAGAGGAGAAAAATACTCCAATGTTTAGAGAGGGATATGCACACAGCTGGATGCAGGTGGAAGTACCATGCTGCTAAGACATTTCTAGATACATTGTTAAGAGAGGCATGCTATGCATCATACATGCAGGTGAGATCCTAAAAACCCAAACCAAGTGGAGTCCCAGATTGCTAAGCTATTCCTTACGCTTGCCAAACTCTCTCCTGCAGCAGTGCCTGTATCCCATTGACACTGTTAATGCTACAAATGGCCCAAACACAGATGCTTTAAGGCCACACACATTTATTATCCCATAGACTTGTAGGTCAACATTCTCCCTGGGCGCAGCTGAGTTCTCTGCATAAGAGCTCAGTCGGTAGAGCATGAGACTCTTGATCTCAGGGTCATGGGTTCCAGCCCCATACTGGGAGCCATTCTGTTGGCTGAGTTTTCTGTCCCACCTGGTTCCTGCAGCCGTTCAGTCCCAAAGAAATACATAGAGGCCTACATTAATCATAAACTGATTGGCCTAGTAGCTCAGACTTTTTGTTAACTCTTATAACTTATATTAGCCCATTATTCTTGTCTGTGTTAGCCACATGGGTAAGGGACACAGATATCTGAGAACCAGAGAGTTGCCATCTCTGTTTGAGGAACCAGGCAAAGCTGTGGCTCGCTCTTCCTCAGATGGCACCATTTCCTTCTGCCTTGATTCTCATCCACTCTACCGTTGTGGTGATAGGAACAGCTTTGCAATGTAAAGACAATGATACTCTCTATTAACAGAACCTGGGAAGCTATCACGGGGCAAACCTGATGGCTACCAATAAAAGTTCATTCTCAAAAGAAAAAAGGCAGCAGGGAAGCCCAGACGCTGCAGCTCCTCACAAGTGGCCATGTCACCATGGGCTCCACATCTACAATGATAATTAAACTGTAATTAAGTGCTCTGTCCTGAGTCAAGAAATGAATCACGCAATTTCAGCTGTCTTCTCTTGGGACTGGGCAGTCATGTGTCCTGAGGAATGGACAACTTCGGATTGATTTTGTTTCACTGTGTAAACATGGAAATGAAATAATCCATTTGCAAAGCAAAACAGGCCTGCTCTTCCACAAACACGCGCTACATGAAGTTTGCAATGCATGTGCCGCCTGCATAACTTGGAAAACAAAGGTTGGAGGGAAATGTTCCTAGAAAGATGGAGCAGAGAGTCCCTGGAGGGTTTGGGGTGGGAAGAGAGTGGTCCTCAGAATAAGCTCTTAACTCCTCAAAACATTAGAAAGCAGAGATATAGGGTGCCACAGCTGTCCCTCCTGCCAACATACAGACTGTGTGTGTGTGTGTGTGTGTGTGTGTGTGTGTGTGTGTGTTACATACACACATGTCCACAGGGGGTTTTAGACTTCTGCCACCACATTGTCTGGTTACAGTGTCTCAGCATCCCCTCCCCTACCAGGATATTTGGTCCCCATGGTCTGAGTTCTTGGTTGTTAATTCTGTTCCACTAGCTTTGAAATTCAAGTGTTTATGGAAAACATACAGGCAGTGATCATGAAAGACACTAAAAACTGGGGAGATAGATCTGAGCACAAACACCATCTTGGAATCTCATTCTTATTACCACCTTCCCAGCAGGCTTTGACTCAGGAGTAGCCCCTCTAGCCATACTCTCAGGCCTAGTCCAACCAGTTTCTACCATGACTACCCATCCCAACTTCTCACATGTGGAACGGTTCACACACTTGTTACTTACTCAATGTCTCTCATTCCTGTAGTCTGGAGCTTATGTTGTCCACAGAGTCATCTGCCAACAACATGCATTATAACCTCATGGCTCAAAATCTTATCAAAGGGAATGAAAGTCAGGGCAGAATCGGGATGCAAGATTAAGTCCATCTAATCAGGGCTTCAACTTTTTTAACTTTGAATCACAAAACAGACAAAAACATTCCCTGAATGGTTAGATATCAAAAAGATGGTCAAGAAGCAAGATTTAAAAGTTCTGTATTCTCTTGTGTTATCTCAGTCTTTCTTTAAATGAGTAGGAGACTAGATAGGTATGTAGATAATAGATAGATGATAGATAAATAGATGATAGATAGATAGATAGATAGATAGATANNNNGATAGATAGATAGATAGATAGATAGATAGATAGATAGATAGATGATAGTATATATTAGGTGAATGGATGTATAAATAGGTGTATGGTTGGGTAGATGAACAGATAGGTGATTACACAGCTACATACATAGATGATAGATAATACAAATATTTACTAGGTACATAGATATGTAGGTGAATATTAATAGTAGATAGATGAATATACATAATAGAAAATGTAGGTAGACAGATAATAGATACACGTATGAATACATAGGTATATAATTGGTAAGTGGATGGTGTATGGATTATTGATAGAAAAATACAGATAACAGGCAGGTAGATAATATGTAGATGTGGTGGCCGCAGAGAGAGATAGAAGAATGATTCCCTAGATAAATGGTAGATAGGCAAGGGGTAGGTAGATGTAATGACAGACAGACAGATACGGTGATCTATTTCTTGTTTGCTTGCCAGCTTCAACATCTGCCAAAATAAAACCTAAATTGAGAGACTTTCAATTGTCATCAGATTCGGAACGCCATTACAAGTACCTCAGACCTTCAGACCCAGTGTGAAACATCTATTCCGTGTAATTAGCAAGCACTATGGCCTAACAGACTCATTGACTAGCTCATGTTGGTTCTCTGAAGGACTGTTAGGACAAAGGATGAAGATGAGAGGTCTCTTTTTAACTTGTTAAACTTCACTACATGGAAAGCCACTCAGAGTGCATGCTTTCCCTCTAACGCTCTCAACGGAAGAGCACAACCAACAACGGCAAAGAGCAGTTGCCATCACGCACCAAGGGCCAAGTTCCCACTCAGGTGATCTCTTCAAGGTTCTGGTACTGCACATGGCAAAGGAGCTTCCTCCACTTTCAACAGCTATCAAAATGATCCCTGAAGGTACAATCCGGAAAACTATGCTTTAAATAGGGACTAGAAAAGCAGTGTCTAATGTGAATCGAAAAAAATACTCAAGACATTCTAAGCAAGAGAAGGGCCTTCCAATATTAGTGAGTAAAAAGTACTTCCAAATCCAGTTTTTTTTTTAAATCACTTAAGACCTTAAGACCTTAAATTCTGGGGATCTGTCCTACAGGCCTATTGGCTATGCTTAACAGTATTCCAGAGAATCATGTACATTTTCTAAGAGGGTGGATTGCATGTTAAGTGTTCATTCCAAATCATGAGAAGGAAAGAAAGAAGGAAGGAAAGAAGGAAAGAAGGAAGGAAAAAAGGAAAAATAGTAAAGACAGGAAAAAAGGAAAAAATAGTAAAAATAATACAATATAAGTGACAGGGTACAAGACAATTGTCCCATAGCAGGTTGCAGCTATTACAAAGAAAGTGGCAATGAACATAGTTGAGCACATGTCCTAAACACTGATTGGCCTATAGCCAGGCAGGAAGTATAGACGGGGTAACCAGGCAGGAAACAGAGTCGGGGCAAGAAGAACAGAAGAATTCTGGGAATAGGAAAGACTCAGTCTGCAGTCATCACCCAGATGCAGAGGAAGCAAGATAAGAAGGCCTTGCTGATAAAGGTACCAAGACGTATGGCTGACATGGACAAGAATTATGGGTTAATGTAGGATGTAAGAGTTAATAAGAAGCCTGAGCTAATAGGCCAAAAATAGAAACTTATGGAGGTGATGGTCTCATGGGTATGGGCATCTCTAAAATCAGTTACATTGGGCTGTACCTCCATGCCCCATCCTATTATGGCTTCCTTGAGCTCAAAAGAATCAAAACCATGAAGCACACTGTAGTGAGAACTCTGTTATGTATGAACCTAAAGTGGTGCTAAAGATACTGCTGCTGTTGTTATGGTGATGATGATGATGTACCTGGTGCTGCTGCTGTTGATAATGATGATGAACCCAGTGCTGATGCTGCTACTGTTGATGATGATGATGTACCTGGTGTTGCTGCTACTGCTGTTGTTGATGATGATGAACTTCCTGCTGGTGCCATTGATGCTGAGCTAACAGTCTTACAAAGCATTCAGTATGTCAGCAGCTATTTTCCAGGCACAGGGCTATGTAATGTCCATTCATTTTTTCATTAAGTAGTTGTAAGTATTCAATAAGATTTTACCATTTTTTTTTGTCCAAGATCAAAACCACTAATGACAGCTTATGCTGCAGAGGATGTGAGGTATGGGGAGTGCTTTTCTATTGCCGATGGGAGTGCAAACTGGTACAGCTGCTTTGGAAATCAGTATGATGATTTCTCAGAAAATTAGGAAACAATCCATCTCAAGACCCAACAATACTACTTTTGGACTTATCCCCAAAGGACATGTGCTCAACTATGTTCATTGCCACTTTCTTTGTAATAGCTGGAACCTGCTATGGGACAATTGTCTTGTACCCTGTCACTTATATTGTATTGTTTTAAACACTGATTGGCCTATAGCCAGGCAGGAAGTATAGGCGGGGTGACCAGGCAGGAAATAGAGTCGGGGCAACAAGAACAGAAGAATTCTGGAAATAGGAAAGACTCAGTCTGCAGTCATCACCCAGATGCAGAGGAAGCAAGATGAGAAGGCCTCACTGATAAAGGTACCAAGACACATGGCTAACATAGACAAGAATTATGGGTTAATGTAGGATGTAATAGTTAATAAGAAGCCTGAGCTAATAGGCCAACCAGTTTATGATTAATGTAGACCTCTGTGTGTTTTCTTTGGGAGTGAATGGCTGCAGGACCAAATGGGACAGAAAGCTCAGTTGACAAGAACCTGTAAATAGCCTAGATGTCCCTCAATTGAAGAATGGATAAAGAAAATGTGGTATATTTACACAATGGAGTACTGCACAGCAGAAGAAAAAATAATGACATATTGAAATTTGCATGCAAATGGATGGATGTAGAAAAAACCATATTGAGTGAGATAACCCAGATTCAGAAAGGCAAATATAATATGTGCTCACTCATAAGGGGCTCTTATGCATAAAGCAAAGAAAAAAAACCTACAGTCCACAACTCTAGACAACAAGAGCATCCTAAGAGGGACACACATGGATCTACATAGGAAGGAGAAAAAGACAAAATCTCCTGAGTAAATTGGGAGCATGGGGTCACAAGAAAGAGTAGAAAGGAAGGGGGAGGAAGAGAGGGGAGTGAAGAAATGTATAGCTCAATAAAAACAACAAAAAGAAAAAAGAGACAAAAAAGATTATTGTCATTTTTCCCTTGTGTTATAGAGAAGGAAACTGAGACTTAGGGATGTTGAGAAATCCCCACTGATCACATTGCAAATCAAACCACATCTGGCTTTAGACTTCTCCAACTCTAGTCCATGCCAAATGCTTGTTAGTGAACATGTGATTATTCTGTATCAACAAAATCAAATCTCATAAATAAACCATAACTGTGTAAATTAATGAGACAGTTACATTGACATGCAGGACCCAGGGAGCTGTAAGAACAAGACTCCCCCTCACTGCTGGTGGGAAGCAGGAGTGACAGGCCCTGAGTTCTACAGCTTGCCAACATCTGGTAAGATCTATGCTGACAGTTCCTTTACTCTAGAAACCCTTGTAGGCCTCCCTGAAAGAGGTCCCCCAAGAGTCAGACTCATATAATGCCTTCCTCCTGAGTACAGGCAGATGGGGTGACTCCCTTCTGATCAACAGACTATGTCAGAAGGGATGGATGTGTAGATAATGCCCGTAAGACTCTCTCCTAACAGCTTCAGGCTCACTTTGTTTGTTTGTTTTAAGACAATCTCCTTAGGTTCCCAGGCCTGGAACCTGGCAACCTCTTGCCTCAGCCTCCCCCATTGCTTGGTATTGCACTGGGCTCTTCCGGTTCATACTGAAGAAGTAAGGAACTTGACTGAGGATCGTCTGGGGGGAGAGGCTGCAACACAGAGGGTCATGACAACATCTGTAAACTGAAAGCATCCCTGGGCCCAAAAGCCAACAAAAAAGTGTGTTCCCTAGGCTCACAGGTAAACAAAAGCAGATACGGCATCCATGTGAGTGAGATGAGAGTGGATGGGTCCCTGGAAAGTCTTACAGAAAGAGAGCGTCCCTTTGGGTACTTTGATTGCAGTTTTGTGAGTCCCTGAACGGGGCAAGCAGTATAGCTGTTCTCACTCCCATAGGAATAATGAAATCATCTACTTATGTTTGTCTCAGTGGTTGCATCCATAGTAACCGTTTATGTAATGAAAGAAAAATAATGCAAACCTATTTGGGAACTCTGGAGTATTAAAACAAAGTAGCAACATATACATATTCTATATGCTGATATGTAATCAGGAAATCCGTGGCAGTCTCATTTATGATGAAAACAGCTTTAAATAACCTAAGGGGACATCAGTGTGGTGGTTCATTCATATTATGGATTACTACATCTTAATACTGAGCAAGAGGAATGTCCATAATGATGAACTACATTTTTCATACTTTTAATTTAATTGTATGAACATTTATCCTAAATGGATGTCTCATGGAGCCCAGGAAAGGGTGCCAGATCCCCTGGAGCTTGAGTTACAAATGTCACATGGGTGCTGGGAATCAAATCCCAGTCCTCTACAAGAGCGGCAAGGACTCTTAACTACTGAACCATCTCTCCTATTCTGTTAATTATATTTTTTATTAATTTTTAAAATTCTGTCATTAACTACATCCTGGCTACAGCCTCCCCTCCCTCTATTCCTCCCAGTCCCCCTGAAGTGTCCACTCTCCCCCAGATCTACTGCCCCTCTATTTCCCTGCAGAAAAGAATGGACCTCCCAGAGATATCAACCGAACATGGCATAACAAGACGCAATAAGACTAGGCACGAACTCTCATATCAAGGCTGGACATGGCAACCCAGTAGGAGGACAGGGATCTCAAGAGCAATAAGCCTGAGACATCCCCACTCCTGCTGTTAGGAGTCCCATGAAAACCCCAAGCTAGGCAACCATGACAGACACACAGAGGACCTATTGTAGACCCTACAGGGTCCCTGCTTGCTGCTTCAGTCTCTGTGAGCCCCTATGAGCCTAGCTTAGTTGATTCTGTGGGTCATATTCTCCTGGTATCCTCAACCCCTCTGGCTCCAACAATTCTTCCTCCCATCTCTTCCATGGGGTTCCTTGAGCTCCTCCTAATGTTTGTCTGTGAGTCTCTGTGTCTGTTCCTATTTGCTGCTGGAGGAAGCCTCTCTGAGAACAAGTGGGCTAGGTACCAAGCTATGACCTCACTAGGTTCACAAATTCTTCATAAGTCTGTCAGGAAGCCAGTCCCTCTCTGACACTGCATTAGATACAAATGAATGACTCAGTTGAGATTCTGGTCTGGGTTAAACTTCAGTCATGCAGATTTTCACAAGTTTTCCATGCTGGGGTTAAGACTCGTGGTGTGGCTGTTGGTAAGTTGCCCAGGGGAGACACTCAGAGGGTTAGCCACCTGCACTGGTTAATTTCAACTTGATGTAACCTAGAGTGACCTGAAATAAGCATCCTATTGAGAAGTTATCTAGATCAGACTGGCTTTTGAGTATGCCTATGGAAGGTTGTCTTGATTGTTGATAGTTGTGGGAAGATTCAACCCACTGTGGGCACCACAATTTCTGAGGCAGAGGGTCTTAAATTATATAAGCAAGATGAGAGTGGGGTACAAACAAGCAAAGAAGAAAGTAGGCCAACATGAACTTATTCTCTCCCTTCTTTTGATGGTGGTTGCTCCTGAGTTACTGCCTTTACTTCCCCAGGAAGATGGACCGTAGCCTGGAATTGCACACCAAATAAACCCTTTGTCCCTACATTGTTTTCTGTCAAGGTGTTTGTCACAGCAACAAAAACAGCACCTTTAGACAAAGCAGACATTTCTTTCTGTATCGTGAAGGAAAGTCTCCCAGCAGCACCTTAAGGTACAACCACTCCCAAGCCAAGCAAAGCCTAGACCACTGCCCTGTGCTTTCTTCCTGGCTTCTTATAGCAATAGCATTGGCCATACTGACAATTGCTTTTGTGTTTGTCTATTAACTTGCTTTTGAACTATTTCCCTGAAAAATAAATGTAAGTCGTGGTAAAGAAAGGTTTTGCCTATTCAAAGATGAGTCATCAGCCTGTGACACATAGTAGACTTGCTTCAGTCTGTCTTGAACAAACATTCCAGTCCCTGTCTTCAGTGTCTCTAGAGGTCAATCTACTGAACCATGCCACGATACAGAAGCCCCTCAACAGAAATGTGCCAAGGGCTCGAGAGATTGCTCAGTTGATAAGGTGCTTGCCATGCAGCATGAAGACCTGAGTTGAACTCGCCAAAACCCACCAAAAGCTAGCAATGGCAGCACCTGTGTGTAGCCCTAGTGTGGGGAGAGACAGGAGGAGCTCTCAACCTTACCTGGCAGCCAGCCCAAATGAGTCAACACACGTCAGGTTCAGCCAGAGACCTCGTTCAGTAGAGACGACTGAAGGAAGACATCTAACATTAGCCTCTGACCTCCACAAATGCACAACATGCACATATGATATGCACACATACACGCACACACACATACAGATACACATATACACACACACACTCACATACACCACACATGCACACAACACAAATATGTACGCACTGACAAATAGCAGCCTGCTAGGTGCAAAAGGGGAGTCACAAAAGGCCTTCTATGGAGTGATTCGGTCCAAACAAAATATCCCACTAGGCAAATCCAAAGAGGAAGAGAGCCAAGCCATGTTTGTCTAGCTGGAGGTGGGGACAGAAAGATTCACAAATGGGCATAAGAGATCTTGAGTATAAAGGAAATGATCCAAGTGTGAGTTCTAGCAATAACTGCACAAGCCTATAAATTTACCACCAAGACTGAGTTTGACAGTGTGTGTGGATAACTCTTCAGTGAGGCACTGTGAAGGAAAGAGACCTTGGGAACAAGCTCCCTGTTATTTACTATATTGCTAAAGCAGTTTCCGTAAATGGAAAGTCCACAATTCTTTAAAACCAGAAAACAGAAACCACATACACATTGCTCACCGGTGAGGGAGCACAGCTCTGAGGAATGACGGCCTCATCTCCATTTATCACTTGGCTACCAGGATGGCCTCAGCAAGGGGAGGAACCACAGGGTGGGGCACCCTGTGGTGAGAAGCAATCAACCTGCTGCCTAGAGGAAACAGTGAGGAACGGATACCCTAATACCCATGAGGCTGAACTGAACACAGGCTACACCAAGGAAGGCCTGAGGTCACAGCCACAGGGGCCTTTTACTGTTGAAGCATTTGGGGAATGCCACCGCTGGCTGCAATGTGGAAACAGGGTTGGAGCAGGCAATTGGATGAGAGCATAGTTGAAGGGTGTGGGTGATGTCACTGAAGGCACTGCTCAAATCACTTCTTTGTCCTCTGTTTCATAGAGCACCCCAACAGAGGCCCTGCTTGGCGGGTGCCCTGTACAGGGCTGATTCAAATCACAAGAAGAAGAAGCCAGAACAGCACCTCGCTGTGCAAACTGGATTAACAGAGTGCATGAATCCACGTGAACTTTGTTAGAGAACCTATGGCTTCATCACCTAATTGAAAGATCTCAAAGAAAAGGTCCTGGAATTTGACTGACACCTGTAAAAAGATCATTTGAGACAAAACCACTGTCACTAGCAAGTTACAGTCCACCTTCAGTGGGTGGCCCACTCAGATTCCAAACACAGCCGAGCAGAGATTTCCAGTATTTTTGATCAATGATATCTGTTCAGTTCCTCAGTCTCTTAAGAAACAAATCACTTGGGCTGGAGAGATGGCTCAGTGGTTAAGAGTACTAACTACTCTTACAAAGGACCCGAGTTGAATTCCCAGCACCCACATGGCAGCTCATAACTGTAGCTCCAGTTCCTGGGGATCTGAGACCTTCACATCAGTGCACATAAAGCTAAATTTTTTAAAAATTTATTTCAGTTATAATTAACTTAGGTGATCTATTTTCAATAAGAGCTATTCGATAAGAGCTATTCATAAAGACATGCCTACTCAGACAACATGTACATACACACAACACACACATACATACCTGCACACACACGCACGCACCTTCCCCTCAAACATCCTGCTCTCTCACTGTGACACAGCTCTTGAATGTATCACTCTCTTCTAAACACAAACACAGTAATTCACCAACCCCAGACGGCTGCCTTGTGAGACCCTGCACACTCATGAAGAGTCAGCTGCATGTGCCCTGGAGGATGACACTTTCTGGAGGATTCTGATAGAGTAGAGTTTGCACCTGGCCATCTGATCAACCCTTGTCCTTGTAGGGCTTCGTGTTCCGGCTCCCGTCATCCTTCTGCCCTCTCAAACACCCCCCAGGTATTCCTGTCACATAGGAAATGAAAGACAGAGGTCACATGTTCTGTCAAAACAGCCCATGGAGTGAATGGAGTGTACTAGAACCCCAAAGGCCTCCCATTTTCTCTCTATGGTGAATTTCCTACTTCATAGAAAATGAATCTAGGAACAGGGGCTTATATGCAGTACAGCTTTAGTAGGCAAAGGAAATATAGAGCAAATCATATAGATAGTACTGATACACAACTTTATGTATGCACATACATATGTACATATACAGTTTATGTTTATATTCCAGATAACTTTTCTCCATGCAGACACACAAATACACTATGGTCCTCACTGAAACATGAAATTTTAGAGATTTGAGGGATTTGTTGCTGTTGTTGTTTGTAGGTTTTTAGATAAAGTCTTCCTTTAATATCCTTGGCTGGCCTGAAACCCACCCTACCCTCATGCCTCTCGAGTGCTCAGAATACAGTCCTGTGCCACTAGGGCCTGCTTATGAATGGGTCATGTTCCATCATATTTCTGATCAAACCCTCCAGGAGCCTGACTAGGTTTGTGAAGCCCTATATAATCTTGCTGATCCCCACATAATGGAAAAGTAGCGAGGAGAGGATGGAATTAGGGGTAGAAGGGAGACAGAGACATGTCCCACCTGATCTCAGAGCAAGACGATGCATCAGGTGGGTGGCCAAGCAGATTATGAAGCCAGGTCATCCCAACACCCTCTCCTGACTACAGCAGAGACAGGGTATGTGGCTCTCTTGCTGGAGTGCCTACCACGCCCACAGCTCTGGGTTTGAGCCCCAGCACTGCATAAAGCGGGTGTTCTGGTACCCTCCTGCCATCCACGCACAGGGGAGGTAGAGGCAGGAGAATCCAAGGTCCAAGGTCAGCCTGGGATCTATGAGATCCTATCATGTGTGTGTTCTCGTGGGTGTGCATGTACATATGTGTGGAGGTACACAGGCATGTGTGGTGTATATGTGTGGAGAGCAGATGTCTGTCATTCCACAATTGCTCTCCATTTTATTTTTGGAAAAGAAGAAAAGATCTCTGATGAATCTCAAGCTCCCCAATTTCTCTAGACCAACTGGCTGGCGAGCCCCTCTTGACTCTGCTTTCCCAGCACTGAGATTACAGGCACAGGCACAGTACCCAGCTGTGATAAGGACTCCTGGAATAGAGAGCTCAGGTCCTCATGCATGTACAGTAAGCAAGGAAGAGTCATGTCCCCAGCCCTGAGGCTCTGGTGTTAACAATTACAAGCCACAGCAACAGCCAACACGTGTGGAACACCACGTCTGTTCCAGCCTCACACACTGGGTCTACATTGACCCTGTCAACCTTGTGTTAAAGGCAAGGATTTTGCCTTTGTCTTGGGTGGACCGGGCAGAACTGGCTGACTAAGAGATGAGGAGTGCCTTTATCTTGAAAAGCACCATCTACCTCTCCTTTTCTCTGGCCTTTCCTGGGGCTCCCTGGGGCTAACCACATCCCCATTGATTCCTAGGTGCAGGAATGAGGCAGGAACTTGGAACACACAAGGACAGTAGTGCAAGGAGCCCAGTGAGGAGGAGGGCTCAGGCTCATCAAGTCGCCTTCCAGAAGGGGCCAGAGCAGTGCCTGAGTGCGCAGAGGAGACAGGGAAGAAAGGAAAAAGGAAATAATCATTTTTAAAGCATGAACCACCGTGACAGTGCAGCTTGGGTTGACAACGTTCTCCTAATGAACAGAATGTCTTCCCCGTTGTCATTTTAGCGTTGAGAAAATCGGTACAGGATCACCATACATGCCTCACTCGAAAAAACGGGGTATTTTAAAGCCTGCTTCTCAGACTGATGAGATGAGGAGGCTTGGTCCAGAAAGTGCCTACTGTGAGAGCCTGAGGTCCGGAATTTGACCCCCTGAACTCAAGATAAAAAATAAACTGAGGGCGGAGGTTCATCCCGGAAACCCTGACATGGGGGGGCGAGCAGAGACAAGAGAATTTCTGAGGCTCCCTGGCAGCCAGCTTAGGTTCAGTGGTGAGTGGGAAACCCCGTCTCAAAAACTAAGGTGGCCAGAGCCTAAAGGACAACAGTGTTAAGTTTGCCTCTGACCTCTAGAAGTGCACTCACTTGAACACACACACAGACACACAGATACATGCCACACACACCACACACACAACACACTCACAACACACACATCACACCACACACAGACATCATACCACACACATAAAACACACTACACACCACGCACACACACACAAACACACACACATAAAATAAATCACATGCACACACATACACACACAGAGGCACACATACATACCAAAGAAAATAAGCAAAAATAAGGATAAAAACAATAAAACCTGCCTCTGGGCTATACTGCTCTCCCCTACCTTCCTCAAGTCCATCCCACCCCTATATCTATTCCTGACCAAAATTCTTCTGGGGAAGCCATTCTCCTCTAGGTGTGTGCTCTTGGGCTAAGCACCTCCGGAAGGATAGGCTGGAACAATAAATCTTTTAGAAATCGCTCCTCCGCGCTGGATTTCTCACAAACATGTCTGCAGCAGCAGATCTGAACCCATGGATCCTGGGAAGCCGAGAGAAGCAAGGTAAGGCATATGTCCTTTCCCTCTGTCCCGGTGTAGTTCCTGGTCATCTAGTAACGCGGGCTTCCTTCTACTGGGCTCTTTCTGCACAGCTCTGACTGGAGAGCGTGCCTCGAATAATATAGATGTTCCTCCATGTGTGCAGTTTGCATTGCCACTGCAGCGGAAATAAATATCACGGGCTTGGCATGGCAGAAACTGTAGATAGTATCATAAGATAAATTTTAAAAAGGAAAACTGTGTAAGCCCTTTTCCCTTTATTAGCTATCAAGCCAAGCTTAGGCAGAGACCGGAGAATCCAGGCAACATCCTTTTACAAAGTTAAGGCCCTCTCCAGTTTTTCCAAATGAAAACATCGCCACCTGGTGGACATTGTTTTTACTGCAATTTATTGAAACAACGGAGAAAGAGCTTAAAAATCAAACCCTGACCCTGGAGGTCAGCTGTGGGCAGCCAGAGGACTATAGATAATAGAAGAAGCTCAGATTTCAAATTACTTGCTGACCTTTCTGAGTTTCTAATATATAGCTGGCTCCTGGGAGACTGAGTCTCTTAGAAGCCCTTTGTTTTTACACAACTCTAGTCTTCCTTGGATGTGGCCTCCAGGAACATCCAATCTTCTTACTGTTATTAACTTGGATTTTGACAGTTACTTAGTACCAAGTGTTCTGCCCACCTCATAAGAGGATCACTGGGAGAGAAAAGAAACACAGGAATCATTTTCATGTGATTCTTGAACATAATGTAATACCCAGCCGCTTGAGAAACAAGGGGTCACATAAGCAACAAGGGTGGATATGGCAGTCCAGTAGGCAGAGTTTTTCACTGGGACTTCTGGCTCCCCAATAAATGACCTGGCAACTTATTATTAATTATAACTGCTTGTGCCACCACTTAGGCTTGTTACTAACTAGCTCTTACAACTTAAATTAACCCATATTTCTTACCTACACTCTACCATGTGGCTGAGTACCTTTCTTTAACATGGTATGTTCATCTTCCTTCTCTCCGCATCTCCTGGTGACTCTGCCCTCCTTCCCAGTGTTCTCTCAGTCTGTCTCTCCCACTTCACCTCATCCTGCCGAGCCATTGGCCAGTTAGCTCTTTATTAAACCAATGAAAGTAACACATCTTCAAGGTGTACAAAAGGATTATTTGACATCTGGCGCACGTGGTGGCGCAGGCCTTTAATCCCAGCACCTGGGAGGCAGAGGCAGGTGGATCTCTGTGAGCTCAAGGCCAGCCTGGTCTACGAGAGCTAGTTCTAGGACAGCTAGGGTTACACAGAGAAACCCTGTCTTGAAGAACGAAACAAAGGGATTATTCCACAGCCTCTCCCCTTGCATGCGACCATGTGCTCAGCTCTACTCAGGATAACACTGCTGGGAAGACAAGCGCATTCAATTATCCACCCACCACCTATCTAGAAGGGTAGAAACAGAATACTAGTTGGCTGAAGTAGAATCAACTTCCATTTTGACTTTTAGAGTTGGAGATTAATCTTTTATAGCTACGTCATTCATTGAAGCAAATTACAAGCGATAATGAACGGTTAAACTCTTTTGACTTAAAACTATCATAAGGAGGTTGCCTGTTCATTTCCAGCTGCTCAGTCCTGAAATAGTCACACAGAAACCATATTATTTAAATCACTGTTTGGCCCATTAGCTCTACCTTCTTATTTTCTAACCCTTACATCTTAGTTTAACCCACTGCCATTAATCTGTGCATCACCATGAGGTCATGGCCCATCAGCAAAGTTTCAGCACGTCTGTCTCCAGTAGCTCCATGGCTTCTTTCTGACTCTGCCTCCTTTCTCCCAGCATTCAGTTTAGTCTTCCCCACCTACCTCTATTCCCTGCACAGGCCCAAGACAGTTTCTTAATTAACCAATGGCATTCGCAACATACAGAGGGAAATCCCACATCATAAAACTGTACCCCTTTGGAGGTAATGATGAGAAATGGGAATCTCCAGGCTTGTTGAAATTTTCTGTAGCCTAAATATTCCAAAGAATCAGAAGAAATGTTGGGTCTCAAGAGACAATGAGAAATGAAACAGCTGGGTCAGCAGTGGCAAGGACAGTTCCTCAGTGCTCCAGCCAAGAACTCCTGGACCCAGTACCAACCAGATGAAGGAGGGGCCCTGGTAGTAGCTAAGATGGGTCAACCCACCAATTCAACCATGTTATGCCCAGAGAAGAGTTGAATTTTACTGTAAGGGGAGTTAGAAATGTAATATCCAGTGTGCTGAAGATTCAGGACTAAGATTTACACTGACATTTTCATCTGAGAAGCTTCTGGGAACACACAGTCATCTCACTGGAAATGTACTGTCACCTCACTGGAAACCCACTGTCACCTCACTGGAAACACACTGCCATCTCACTGGAAACCCACTGCCTTCTCACTGGAAACCCACTGCTTTCTCACTGGAAACCCACTGCCTTCTCACTGGAAACCCACTGTCACCTCACTGGAAACCCACTGTCATCTCACTGGAAACCCACTGCCATCTCACTGGAAACCCACTGCCATCTCACTGGAAACCAATTACCTTATCATTGGAAACCCACTGTCTTCTCACTGGAAACCCACTGTCTTCTCACTTGAACCACACTGTCTTCTCATTGGAAACCTAGTGCCTTCTCACTGGAAATCCACTAACCCACTGTCTTCTCACTGGAAACCCACTGTCTTCTCACTGGAAACCCACTGACTTCTCACTTGAACCACACTGTCTTCTCACTGGAAACCTAGTGCCTTCTCACTGGAAACCCACTAACCCACTGTCATCTCACTGGAAACCCACTCTCATCTTAGAATGGAGCTTATCACACAGTCATACCGACAGAGAGCCAGTGTCAGGTCAGAGACACATCCATCTTCTGTGGACAAGGATGGCTTTCCACCAGGGAGCATCCAGAAGAGAGGTGCAGGCTGAGGAGACAAATGTCCTCCTTGGTGGTAGATCACCTCTTCACTGATGTCTGCACCTCCATCCTCCTCTGGAGGCTTCTTTTTATAGAATGGGGGTCCACAGCATCTTGCTCCCCTCTGTGACTTCCTATTTACCCTAGAAGGAGTGATTAACATCTTACGTGACCTTCAAAGCCTTCCAGAAGCTGGACTTGATCTTTCCCTCTTTTGCACTTCCAAGTGCCCCACCCCATGTCTTCCTACCCCAGAGCCTTTGCTCTGCTCCCTCTTTAAGAGCCTGTTCTTTAAGATGTTCCCTCCTTCATTTTATTCAGATCTCAACAAAGTCCTTTTCTCCTAGTCTGTTTAAAGGAGGTTTTCCCTCTCATCTTTGCCAGCCTGACTACTCTACCTGGCTTGAAGTGTAGCAGTAATCACAACTGGCATTGTATTAAATGCCTGTTTATTTAAATGTCAGCCTTTTCTCTTAGAATGTATCTTTTAGGGGGAGGAATTTGTTTTATTCCCATTTTCCCTTAGGGCCTAGTCCAGAGAATTTCCTCAATAAAACATATCCAGCAATTGAATCTACCCATTGATTCTACCAGGCAGCCAACCACTCACCAATCTATTCACCAGTCCATCCATGCATACATAAATCCAACCATCCATGCATCTATTGATGCATCCAGGCATCCATACATCCATCTACCTATCCATGTATCCATATACATCCACCCATGCATACATCTACCTACCGTCTATTCATCCACCCATTTATCTACCCTCCCACCCATCAATCTATCCATCCATAACATCACGCACACACACACACGCACACACACACACACACACACACACACACACACCATCATCCACCTATAGCTCTCAGCATATAAATCTATTGTTTCGTCTTCCAAAATACTCATTTGACATTTGATGTGACAGATCACAAATGCTGGAAGCATCCAAATGCAGCCTGAATTACCCAAGGCAAAGTTGCATAGTAGAGATGAAGGTGCCTGCTGGATTAAAGCACTGAGAGGAACTTTTATGTGGTAAGCTCTATGCCATCTGCTTGATTAGCTTCGTGATATCTTTGATCTTATAGATCTTCCCAAAGTTTTGTGTGCATGGCTAAATTTTTCCAAAGGGAGAGTTTCAACTCTGTTTTGCCTGTTCTTCAGATGTTACTGGAAATAAAGCAGATTCAGAGATAAATAATGCAGACAAGATCCCAGTCCACTGGGGACAGTAAAGAGTCAAAGAGATGGGATTCATGGGGCCAATGGCAAATGAACTCTAAGACAGTCTTGGGAATCAAGGGAGCATGAAGAATGATGCAGCCTTGGCCAGGTGAAGTTAAGAACCTAAAAGATTCCTTTCATAGCAGAAAAACTTGCCAGGCATAGGACCTGCCTAGAGCATCCCAACTTGATAGCAGTTTACAAACGCTTCAGAGGAAGCTCTCTCTGCCCCAAAGGCAAGAACAATCGTTTTCATAAGAAATGCCTACTAACAGTCAAGACACCACTTAGGTTACAAGAATGGTACCTAGAGAAGCCATCATGAGTGTACATGTTACTGATTGGTGGGGCCTTTAAGGAAGTCAAAGAGGCCCAAAGGCATCATGGGGAGACTCAAGCTTGGAGCAACTGAAGCAATTGCATTATTATGCACTATTCAGAGCCTCCAAGAAACAAAGCCAAGACCACCCTTACCTGCTGGTGTATGTGCAGGCTTTCTTAGAGTCCCAAGCGTGGGAAACTTACCATTAGCTTAATGGACTCTGCAGTCTTTGGGAAGCACTGTACCTGTGCATCCCATTTCACTCAGTTCAAGAAGAGGGCCCTGTAGAGAAGAACAGTTCCATAAAGACCTGTAGGAGACACGCAGGAGGCACATGGAGCCTCCCCTGAATTCTCCAGTCCAGAGAGCAAGGGAAGTCATATCATACCAGCCAAGAGGTACTGGGGAATTTGTGTTATCTGTCTCTCTGGTCTCCTGTCCATGAAATGAACATACTCTTGGTATTTGCTCCAAGTTATAATGAAGGCTGAGAGATGCTTTGCCTGGATACGTTGTATCGTTGATTGAGGTTCCCTCCAGCTCTTCATCTCCTCCTCTCTTTCTGCTCTTTCCCTGTGTCTGATTGTGCTCCTAAAATGCAACCTATCTGAGTTGTCTAGAAAATCCATGCAACACAGCCAGCAAATCTTTGAAATTAAAACAAGCTCCGCCGTCAGCAATTCTCTCCAGCCAAATCAAAGGGCAACCTTGCCTATCTAAAACTTACCAAGAAGTCCAGATGCGTGTCGACCATCTCTGTTCCATATTTTGGGAACTGTCCAGTATATTGGGCCACTGATTGATTGGTTTATATAATTATTTTGTTGTTTAGTTTTTTGAGCTCTTTGCATATTTTACTTGTAATTCCACTGTTAGATGTATGGTTAGGAAAGGTCCCATGGACTGTCTTCTCAATTTGCCTCCTCTGCTGGACAACGCAGGGGCATTTTAATGTTATGAGGTCCCATTTCTTGGTTGTTGGTATTATTTCCTGAGTGACTGGAATCATGTGTTCCTATAAAATAGATATGAAATCACACAGGGGTACAAAGGGGGCTAGCAGGAAAATGGAGGAATTGATAAAAGAGAGGGTATGAGGGTATGGGGGGACAATGCTCCACATGCAATATATACTTGTGTGGAATTTTTAAGTGAAAATTTTATTTGCTTGTTTGCAAGACAGGGTCTTTCTGGCCAGCCTTGGTTAGTCTGGAACTCGCTCTGTAGACAAGGCTGGCCTCAAACTTACAGAAATTCACGTGTCTCTGCCTCCTGAGTACTGGGATTAAAAGTTTGTGCTAATTTTGCCCAGCTGTAACAATTTTTTAATCTCAGAAAGTATCAATTTTGAATTTTTTGCAAACTGTAACACTACCTATCATTCATATTAATCCAAATTCTTTAAAAAAAATCAATGTTTTCTACTGTATTGTTTTCTTTTTTACCTAAATCACAGTTTATATTTTTATAAAAGTAATTCTAACATTCCTTGCTGTGAAACAAAATTATTTCTAACACAAGGAAAGAAAATTCTGGTGGGTGGCAGGACAGCATCAGCCAACCAGAGTCTTTGAGGGCAGATTGATTACACAGCTCTCACTGTAATATCTCGTTACTCTTCTTTGTCTATGTCTGTGTGCATGTGTGTGTTTACAAGTATTGGAGCACATGCATGCACGCATGTTTGCATATGGAGGCCAGAGGACAACTCTCAGTCCTGTTTTCTGGGTGCCATCAGCATCCTCCCTCTTTTGAAGACAGGATCTCTCAATAGCCTGAGATTGGCCAGAGAGCCCCAGAACCCAAGTATTCATTATCCCAGTGCTGGAATTGCAGGCAAGTATCGCTATTACACCCTGAGTTTTTATGTGGATTCTGGAGAGCAAACTTGTGACTTCTTGATTACAAGGCAAAATCTTTATGGAGTGAGATATCTCTCAGACCCCAGCTTATTTTTTCATTTTCTATTTTCTTTTTTTTTAAACAAGGACTCATCTAATATATGCTGGACCTTGGTCTTAAACTATGTAGCTGAGTGTGACCTTGAACATTTGATCCTCCTGCCTCCTCTATCTCCTAAGTGCTGGAATATAGGCATGAGCCATAATACCTGGTTATTTGGCACTAGAGATTGAACACAGAGCTCCAGACATGCTAGGCAAGAACTATACCAATTGAGAGTAACACCTATAGCATCCTTTTCTCGTGTGTGTGTGTGTGTGTGTGTGTATGTGTATACAACTGCTACTCACATTGTGAACTGGGATCTAAGTCTGTTCTTATGTCTGCCTTCTTCCACCCTCATACCCAGCAAATGTATACCATTACTGCCCCTGTTAGACAAGAAAGGACACTAAGTTCAAGGCTTTGAGCTCTGTTACTTGAGTAATAGACTTAGCACTGGGGCCCTGATAACTGTCACTTCTGTAACACTGCTGGGATCATCTTTGGGGTACCAATTAAGTGTGGAGATTAATAACACAGCCCCTGGACACCTCTGGCTCTCTCCAGACTACAGGAAAAGCTGGGGCCAGATGTTCTTCTCTTTGGGGGCAGATGTTCTTCTCTTTATTGGGAGTGCAGGTTCCACTCAAGACACATGCCTCGTGGTCAGCCTCCTCACACACAGAAGCACCTTAAGGTGTTGCTCCCTATCACACAACTATGGCTCACCCATGGCTGCTCCAAGACCTACATGTGTCTTGACTGGGTGGGAGCTTTGATCTGGTCAGTGTTGCTAATAAAACAGTTGGCCTCTTGGCTTCCTCAGGCATCCAAGAAGACAGAGCTGGGGAGTTAACTCAAAGTCTGATAAGTTCCTTAATGAAGAAAGGAGGTTGTTGCAGTTTGCCCTCAAATGTTCCTTCCTGATAGGAAGCAGCTCCTGGACACATAAGGAACTGTCCCTTCCCCACCAAGAATGCAGCATGCTTCATGAAGGGTCATAGTTGGATTATTCATTCTAGTATCTACAGGAAGGATTTCAGGATTCATCTCTTAAGGGGAAAAAAGGTCTATTTTTTTATGGTAACATTTATTCAGAGCAAGGAGACACTCAAGTAGGCATAGTGAAATAAGCTGAAAGAGCACAGATTTATTGAACTATTTCTGAAAACAGTCACAGTGACATACACCCTCGATTCCGTGACTTCCCTTCTAGGATTTTAACAACAGAAGATATGCATTCATGGATTGTCATTGAAACATCATTTATACCAGGAGACATTTTGCAAAAACATCTAAATGTTGCAATATGGAACAGAGACTACTTTGCACAAAACCCACATAATAAAATATAAGAACTGAATAAAGCATGAATTTTAGAATTTTCAGTAATCTAAAAATTCTTCTATCACTTTGATGTTTTGCTATAGGACAATGGTCTTGTATCCTGGAAAGATTTGTTACTTGTATTTTAATAAAATGTTGATTGGCCCCTAGCCAGGCAGGAAGTAGAGGTGGGCAACCAGGCAGGAAGTAGAGACAGGGCAACAAGAACAGGAGAATTCTGGGAAGAGGAAAGGCTCAGTTTTCAGTCATCATCCAGACACAGAGGAAGCAAGATGAGAATGCCTCACTGATAAAAGGTANGCAACAAGAACAGGAGAATTCTGGGAAGAGGAAAGGCTCAGTTTTCAGTCATCATCCAGACACAGAGGAAGCAAGATGAGAATGCCTCACTGATAAAAGGTACCAAGCTACATGGCTAACACAGACAAGAAGTATGGGTTAATGTAGGATATAAGAGTTAATATGAAGCCTAAGCTAATAAGCTAATCAGTTTATGATTAAAGTAGACCTCTGTGTATTTCTTTGGGACTTAACAGCTATGGAACCAGGCGGGACAGAAACCACTGTCAACAATTTTTAAAGAAATTATTGAATGATATTTTAAATAAAATTATATCTGTACATGTATAGAATTAACAAAGGAAATTGCAAAATATTAAACATGGCTTTATCTACTGGTTGGAAACTTCATTTGTTTCATTCTTATTAATTTTTGTTCATTTCTGTCTCCTTTTAAAAGTCTTTTTTAAATTTTGTGTGTGTGCCTGTATGAGTTTGTATACACGACAGGATGCAGGCTTTGAACTGGGGTAAACAGCAGCTGTAAGTTCCTGTGTGGATGCTGGAAATTGACCCAGGGCCCTCTGGCAGCATCAGTACATCCTCCTCACTCCTGAGTCATCTTTACAGCCCCATGTCTGTATTTTTAATAATGCACTTGTCTGAATTTCTAAGCAAGAAAATAAAAATATGTGGAAACCATATAAATCATAGCACAAAAATAAAA
The DNA here is from genome assembly GCA_001685075.1 of Bramus lutescens. Taxonomy (NCBI): domain Eukaryota; kingdom Metazoa; phylum Chordata; class Mammalia; order Rodentia; family Cricetidae; genus Bramus; species Bramus lutescens. The sequence continues at coordinate 29,100 of LOEQ01006236.1, read as the reverse complement.
TTTAGTAATTCCAAATAAGCTAAAAATGTGTGATATTTAGCTAAAAAGGAGACAGATGCAAGCTAATTTGACTTGGTCTGGTGCTCACAGGGGCTCCAATTCAAGAGCATGCTCAATGCAGAATCAGGAAGGCCATAGAGACTTGGTGTGTCCTCCATGCCCAGAAGCTCCCAGACCTCAGAGCCTCATAGAGCTCATTGAACTGATTTCCCCAAGGAGACTTTCTCACAAAACCACAATTAACTGTCTCAGAAAAAAAAAGCAAGCCAATTCTATTGCCTGATTCAACCAGTCTGATGAAATCAAGTCTGAGTAAATATTCCAGAAGGACTACTATTTTGTAAGTATTTTTTAGAGATTATGAGACTATTTGTTTATTCTGTACATGGATTAGGCAACATGAACCAACATTGGTAAAACAAATTCAATTTACCCCAAATCCCATGATCCTGATAGTCATACTTATTTACAAATTTGGTAGGCTGAACTTCTGAATTGCTGGTGCATGTGTGAACACATATACTTACTACTCACAGACCTACATATGTGTATCTATGTAAATACATGCACATATTAACACACATGTAAGCCTAGAATTCTATGCACTGTTTTCTGTCTGTTCCATTTAAATATTTACTAAATTCCTCCTCTGTGTAGGATACTTCCCTGGGTGCTTAAGGAAGGAAGGTCAGTAAATGAAACAAAGATCTTTGCCCTCTTGAAACTTATATTAGAGAAAGGAGAACCACAATAGCCAAAGTTACTAAACTGAACAGAATTTTGTAATATGCTAGAAGGGATCAACACAATATGGGAAAGGTATGGGAACAGAAAATCATAGATCAGAATATGATTGGTGTAGATTTATGTTAAGTTTTATTTTCTTAAGGTTTATTTTACTTGTAATTGTGTGTAAGTGTGTATATGTGCTTTGGTGCAGGAACTTGTGAAGGCCCCAAAAGCTGGAATTAAAAACAGTTGTGAGTCACTTGACATAGGTTCTGGAAACAGAACTCAGGTCTCCTACAAGAGCAGTACAGGATTTTGAAGTTGAGCATCAGGTTAGAATTTATATGAGCATGCCAGGGGTGTGAGTTAGAAGAGGTGGAAAAGGTCTCAAGCAGAGACAGAGACCAAAACAGACAGAGCACCAGTCCTGAGAGAACACACCTGGAACAGTAAGGAAGAGCACAGAGCCAGCATAGGAGACATGAGAAAGTTGAGGGATGAAGCAGGAGTGAGGACATAAGAGACATGGTAAGGGCAAGGGATGTCCAGGAGTCAGATTGCATGGGACTTGGTAAGCACCGTGATAAGGACCTCAGATTTCATCTAACGTGGCCAAGAAACAAAGTTGTGATTGATGATCGTGGCTGCCATGGATACTGAGATGAAGGCAATTTCTGCTTTTATCCTTTCCCAACACCCAGGGCATCATCCCCGTCCGGCAGGTTAACCAACGTGAGTCCAGCGGAGGAGCAACTCATGGCACCTTCTGCAGTTCATCTTGGGGATGATGCAGTCCCAACACTGCATGCAAAGTTCTGGTGGAGGAACCAGGAAGGGAATAACCATAGTCATCCATGTGTGACTCCTTCACAGGGAGGAGCAGAAGATCCACCCAGTCCCCTCATGCTGCTTCATGTGAACCTGGTCAGGGACAGGCTAGGTGCTCTCTGAATGGCCACCTCTCAGTCTCTGGCTTGCAGTTTTCAATCCTGAATTCATCTCTGTCTACTCCTCTCGACAAGTTCACGCCTCCCCAGCAACACCGCTCCCCTCTCCTCCATAAACATCTTTGCCTACAAATTCCCCCTCTGGGCATGCATTTCTGCAATGACTCTGTAACTTCCATCCCAGGCACAGGGAAACAGGTAGGAAATGAGCATATTTAGCACCAGAGGGGATGGGCCATACGTCTCTATCTGCTCGAGAAGAGAAACCCTCATATTTCTTAGACAGAATCTAAGTACGTTGATCCAAGGGAAGTTTTTTCATCTTTCCTCTGGCAACTTTGCATACATGTGTTTTCCCGTTGCTGTGGGATCTATCAGTACCACACCACACCATGACATTTTTCATACAAAAAAGTTTTTTGCTCAAGAGAGGCCCCTCGAATGTCTCCCAGGCAGGACACACACAGCCCTCTGGTAGGACTCACCTGGTCATCAATGTGTCAGAACTGCCAGGGCCAAATCATGTTGTACAGAAAGGGTCTCAGGTCAAACCTGTTGTCTTCAGGACATTCTGCCTGACATGGTTCACTCTGTGGGTATCTTCTGTGTAGTAATTAGGGGAGTAGGCCTTGCTTTTCGTCTGGCCCAGCTCCCGCACGGCTAGCTTATACCCCGAAA
>LOEQ01006235.1:38309-58069 GCA_001685075.1 Bramus lutescens | reverse complement strand
GACCTTTGGAAGAGCAGGCAATGCTCTTAACCTCTCAGCCATCTCTCCAGCCCCGGAACCTATTCTGTTTGGAGAGATACCTTGCTCAGCCTAGATATAGTAGGGAGGGCCTTGGATCTTCCCTAAAGCAATGTGCCTTACCTTCTCTGAGAAATGGGTGGGGGTGGGGGTGTAAGTTGGAGGGCATGGGAAGAGGGGTGGGAGTGGGAACTTGGATTGGTAAGTAAAACGAAAAAAGATTTTTTTCTTTTTTTTAATGATGGTTAATGATATATCTGAAAGGAGCCATTATTGCAGATTGATGAGGATCAAAACGTATTCCCATCTTGAGAAATGTCTGCCTCATCTATTAATATAAGTGTGTTTTGCTTTAAGCAAATCTGATATATATGAATGTGGATTTGCAATGCAAATGAACTTAACAGGAAGCATTCAGGTTGCAGATTTTGCTGTTTTACAAAAGAGTTCATAGCCAGATATTCTTAAAATAAATAGCAGTCCCTCTCTGGCCTTGATAATGAATTGTTTTTCCTTTCTTTTTCTTTTTTTTTCTTGCCAAAAATGCATTTCCACAAAATTTTTCACTTATCCAGTGGATAAAGACAGGTATATCTGCATTACATCATTATGCAACAAGTTACCAATTTCAGTGCTGTGAATGTTTAATAAACACCAAGAGAAAATATGAAAATTATAGCAATAAACACCAAATCCATTAACTGTGATCTTTTGTCATTTGACTCATAGGAAATTAACCGGGGCAGAATCTTCAGGGACTTTTACATTTTAGGTACTTTTAGTAGTGTCACTGGTAATTAACGGTAGCACAAAATTTCTGTGCTCTATATTGGTTTTGAAATGGATATATAATGACTACTCTAATACTCACATGATTAAGATACACCAGAAGCTCATTTGGAGTCTTTTGTTTTACTGTGTTGGTACTGATTGCATGGGATGATGAATAGGATAGCCTGGAAGTTGATGATTTCCACTCAAAGTGCCCAATGGTCCAAGATTATACTGGTGAAGAGTTTGAGCTCTGATGATATGGCTTGGCATCATGGATGCTCCACTCCTTTAAATGAAGCCTCTGAGTAGTCCTGGGTTTTGTTTGAAAGAAATATAAGCGGACGTGGGTGCAAGTAGAATTACCTTCTTTGCTCATTTGGCCAATGCTCTGCTGTAGAAATAGTGGCTTGGGGTCCATTGGTTGCACGAAGGTTCTTTGCTCATTATCTGTGGATACCAAAATGTATGAAACAGTATCTCTCAAAAAGAAAAGAACATACCTCAATGCCTATTAGCTTTGGTTGATATGGAGCTGATCTGCCGGCTGTGCTAGGACTCAAATCAATCCAAGTCCTAATCCAATACTTCTAGATGTGAGTTCCAAACAAGAGAGATGTTCATATGTCAGATAGATAGAGAGGGAGAAAGAAGAGTTTCGTATTCAACTTTGGGAAATTATTATTTAAAGAGTATAGGTTTGTTTGTTAATTCCAGAGCTTCTGAAAGCATCTACTAGGCTAATGCATGTTGCAACTCTCCAGGAAAAGAGCATATGTAGAATTTCTTATGTGTTTGCCTATAAAATCCAGCATTCCATTTGTTACACTGACCTTAAGAGTATTAGAGGACCTGGCTGGTCAAATAGAGTCTTCTCCTGAGTTCAGAGGCAATTGGTACCTTTCTGGGCACACTTGGATGTAAGATAAGCTGGGTGCCTGTCTTTACCACTCTCAGATTTTCTTCCCTCCTCCATTTGTAAAATGAAGCTGATAGTAATTATTACTCTCACTGACTGATGTTGTGATGACAACTAAGATAACATCTTTACAAGTATTTTGAGCTTCTTAGAAGAAAGAATGTATAGGAGTTCAAGGTTATTATGAAGGGGAAGCAAGGAATTAAGGTAATCATTCTGATTATCCAGGCCCGAATTCTGTTCATCTTCTGCACTTGGGGCAGCTGCCCCGAGTTCTCCGCTCTGCTGTGGCTGTGAGGATGAGAACCTATCCTCATTCAACCTTGGGTGACTCAGTTCTCTGAGCTTATTTCCTTTCACATCCTGAATTTCACTGTGCCCTTTAATTTCCTGATCTGCAGTTGCCATCAGTACAGATTCAGGAAAACACCATCAATCTGAGCACACTCTGCTGACCAGAGAGCACTGGAGGTGGGAATTAAATTTGGATGGAAAGTTGCTTTTATTCTTCACACTAATTATCTTTCAGAAACAGTTCGAAAGGGTCATTTGTGAGAGCTCGTGGCTTCAGGGCTCCTCTCCGGTGAGTCATATTTACATCAGGGTTGGAGTCTTGATTGCAAGGCAGACCTCTTGATTGTTTGTTTCGTTTTATTTTTCAAGACAGGGTTTTGTGTAACCCTGGCTGTCCTGGAGCTCGCTTTTTATACCAGACTGGCCCCAAACTCACAGAGATCCACCTGCATCCGCCTCCGGAGTGCTAGAGTTAAAGGTGTGCACCACCATTGCCCGAAGACCTCTTGAATGTCTATTTCAGGAGTCCATTTTGTCAGAGGCTGAGGCCATCTTTAAGGAAATTTAAATACAAATGAAATAGTATTCACATGAGCATTGATCTTTCCTGATTGCCTTGATGTTGTCAATTCCCCAACTTCCCTTTTCTTTACAAATTTCCTTCAGTGGATAACAGACCTTTTAAGAATTAATAGCTAATCACCATAGCATACTGGGCTGAAGATTGAACCTGATCTGGAGGTGTTAGAGGTATTGATTTTAGACTCTTCAGTGCAATGATTGGTTAGTTTTTCTCCATATGAGAGCACCGAGCTGCCATTGCAATCGGAAAGATTTCTGTTAGCCATACATACAAGGTTTTTCGACTTTAAGACAATGTGATGCTGGAAAGCAAGAGTATAGCGACCCTGTGTTCTGGGACACATAATGGAGATATTAGACCAGAGGAGAACATCACAGAATGGAAGATCTGTGGGAGTTTTATAATTGGATAATGGAATGAGGACATGACAAGTGAAGTGAATTGCCAAAGGTCACATAACCATCAAGAGATATATTTTTGTATTGATTTGGGGGTAGGGGTGGGCAAACATGTGGTGGTCAAAGACCAACTTGCAGGAATTGGCTCTTTCCTTCTGCCATGTGGGTCCTGTAGATTGAACTCATATCATCAGGTTTGGTGGCAAATACCTTTACCCATTGAGAATGAGTTATCCTGTAAGCACAGTGAACTGCTTTCTTATGCAGTTCAGGAGAGTTCGGGATAGTTTCTTCAATGAAATTTGAGAATCACATCCATGCCTGAGTTTGGTGGGCTCTCATAAAGAGGAAACATCCATTGAATCCCAAAAGAGCAGACTTTGTTCTGCCCTCCATTGCTCTAACTCACCAAGCCAAGCAGCTAACTAGAAATGTGAGGATTGGGTATTCATTAGACATCATAGGGGACTTTGTCTTACAAAAGATTAATAACTACCAAGGTATAGAAACTGGGATGTTTGCATCATCCACTGATAACCTAGAAAAGAATACTACTATAGAACAAGGGACAGAAGGACTATAAGAACCAGAGGCCCTGGACACTTAGATAATGTAGCCCAGAGTTAACAGGAAAACTGTGCCCACAAAATTTCAACAATATGGTTACTGGAGCAAGTCCAGCATAATGGTAATACCAATTGGCATGCTAACAAAGACAAGAGAAATTCTAGAATGTTCCACTCCTAGATGAACGCCGGTAGATGGCCAGTGAGTGCAGAGAGAGGTAGAATCAGATTCTTTCAAGGATGAGCTCCTACATAAGTCATTCTATTCCAAATAGTCAGCCCTAAACACACACACGTGTGTGTGTGTACATGTAGTAACAACAATTGAAGAAAAAAAATCATGACTTTTGGAGGGGAAGGGGGACATGGGAGGAGTTGCAGCAGGAAAGAAGGGTGGAAGAGATGTAGATGCAGTGTTCACATATGAGCTTCCCAACCACACAGGATCCAAGCTCAGCGGAAGATGGCCAGCACAAAGTGAACTCAGAGGATTTCTTCAGACTTCTCTAGTACTACTTTGTTTGGGTATCTTTCAAAATTCCTTTTGTTCTTTTGCGTGTATTCTGTTTTCCAATTTTGTGTTTTTATGGTTGTATGTGTGTGTGTTTCTAGTGTTACTTTTTATCAGGTTATGGTTTGTTTTGATTGCTTATTTGTTTTCTGAGGTGAAGGAGAGGGAGGGGAGTTGAGTAGGTGGGGATATAGGGAGGATTTGAATATCTGGGAGGATGTGGGGGAGAGAGTATCATGAACAAAACATGTCGTATAAATTTTTTTCAATAAGAAAAACAGAAGGTTGTATAAGAAGCTGGAACACTGTGTCCTTGACAGGGTGTCTTCAGTGGTTGATAAGGAAGGCGCTGGAAATTGTGGGAAAGCGGTATAGTCTGACTTTTGGATATATGTATAGAATGTAATGTAGATTGAGAACTGTAGTTTGCTTGTCTTCATCTTTTACCCTTACCTATCTCTTTCCCACCTCTTTCTGTCCTCATTCTGCCCCTAAATAGTCATCCTTACACTTTCATGTACAAGGGAGAAATACAAAGTACAATTATAGTTGCTTCTCCGACACTAATTCCCTGCCAAGTTCATAATTTATTACATGTATCTTGTGCACATTCTTTAAATTTTTCCATTCAAAAATTTACACTTCCTCACCTCCTCCCATCCCCTCCTGCTCCCCCACTCACCCTCCCCCCTCCTTGGGAGAGGGCAGTGTATCCTGCCCTGTGGGAAGTCCAAGGCCCTCCCCGCTACATCCATGCCTAGGAAGGTGTACATCCATATGGACTAGGATCCCAAAAAGCCAGCACATGCACTAGAAACAGGTCCCAGTGCTATTATCAATGGCTTCTCAGTCAGCTCCCAGTGTCAGCCACATTCAGAGAGTCCAGTTTTATCATATGCTTGTACAGTCCTAGTCCAGCTGGCCTTGGTGAGCTCCCATTAGAACAGGAACACTGTCTCAGTTGGTGGACCAACCCCTCACAGTCCTGACTTCCTTGCTCATCTTCTCCCTCCTTCTNTGGGAGCTCAGTCCTTTGCTCTGATGAAGGTCTCTGTCTCTATCTCCATCTGTCACCGGACGAAGATTCTACATTTTTATGAAAAAATATACATGTTTATACCCATATGTTTCTGAGTAAACCATTTTTGTGTCCTGGTCAGATTGCAGCTAGTTACTTCATTTTCTTTAATAGCTGCATATTATTCCATTATATGATCATTACATAACTTCTTTAATCCAAACTTTTATGAAGTTTTACATTATTTCAAAATTTTAGGCTGTTTAATATTGGTGCACTATACTTCATTATATATGCAACTTAGGATTGGGTCCTGCTCCAGTGCGTAGTCAGATTGCCAGAGATCACATTATCAAAAATTCAGGCTTGAGTGCTTAATCAAACACTAGGCAAAGAGTTATGCTAGACCCCAGGAAAGAAGAGAAGCAAAAATCGTTAACAATGCATGGAACATGTTCACCTTTAGTTATTTAAGCAAACATGCATTTAAGTATGTTTCTAACTAGAATTATGTTGAAAGCATTTTCCGAATCAAATCTTTACAAAGCCACTGTGAAATAGATGTCCTTTTAGGGTTATCTCTGCTGGCAAACACTGAAACATGACCCAGTGACAGACTGACTTTATTAAGAAATATGTGGGTGCAGGCACAAGACCAGCACAAGCTCAAACCAGACACAGAAAAAGGGTTAAGTGGGCACAGCATCCCACTTCTGACCAAAAAGCTATTTGTAATTAGTAACTACAAGGAAAGTGCAACAATTGCACACCATGGAAGGCCCCACATTCAGGAGTGGTTGGAGATGTGGAAAAGGATCTGGGCCGATTTTGGAGAAGGGAAAAAGTATGATCAAAATATATTGCACGAAATTCTCCAAAAGCAAATGAAGAAAAATTTAAGGCCAAACAAACAAAGAAAAACTTGGGAAAACATTATTGTTGCATTTCCAATGCCCTTTGAGGTTAATAAAACTGACTCTCGACTTCCCTGGATGTGGAGTGTTCAGTATTAGTCATTAGCAGTCTATCTGGGCTCCCTGCAAAGAGGCAAATTTGAGGCCTTCCCATGAGAAGTATTTAAAGAGAAATAAACAGTGATGTCACACTGCAAAGGGAATAGTAGCAAGCAGACACAGGTGTGGCTTTCTCTCTACTGGGTGGCCTTGCTTCATTGTCTCACGTCTCTTCGCTTCCAACATTTACAGATATGGTTAAAGAGATTCTACTAGTAGCTTTAGATGAGGGGTTGGTTCTGTGATTTCAAGGGAGCTGGAAATCAGAGCTACCATTTGAGTGAATTAAGGATGTCTTTTGTCTGAAGAACATGGAGGCAGCATTAGCATCCTTTGGGTGTGACAGAGCTATGGCAGAGCATGAAAAGCTATGACAATTTTTGCTTACTTGTTACATGGAGGGTGAATGCGTCTGAAAGGGAAAACACTATGAGTTGGGCCTTACCAGGAAAGGCTCTGACATACCCACTGACACTTGCTACCTAACAATTTGCCAACTTTTCTTCTCTAGAGAAGAATAGATGCCCTTAAAGTGAAGTGTCTAATTTGATAAAACTATGGGTGCCCTTTGCAGTTATTTATCATTTACTTTCTCTATTGTGGTGATAACACAGCCTACTCTTGCAATCTTTCCAAGCTGTTGGGAAATTGGTGTGTTATTACTCTCAGAGGAATGATTGAGGTTACTTGAGTTATTGACAATTATGAGTTGTGGTTTTTCACTTCAAAATCTTGGTATTTGGCAAATGGTTTTAGATCTTATTTAATACATTTATTTTCTCTTCAAAGAGATTGGACCAGAGTAGGGAAATTTCAGAGGGGAGCTTATGAGCAGATGTTTTCAGTATTAATCTTTGTTGCCTTAAAAATTGCTTCAGTTGTTAAGCTAATGAATGTCCTGATTTCAAGCTGGGTTGCTCTTTGTCAATGCTGAATGCTTTAAAATTTCAGCACACACAAAAAAACCACAGCTATGGTTTCTACACATAAATCATATGACATATTTGTGCTGATTGCAAGAGTAAAGGCCATCTTATTTTCAAGCAAAATCTTTTTCTTTTTATATTTTTTATCTTTTATATTTGTGCATGGTATGTGTGTCCATGTGTGTGCCTGTCTGTGCATATGTTATAGAATATGTGTGGTGGTTATATAGTGTCTGTCTTCACTTTTCCACCCTAAGTTTTTTTTTTTTTTGAGACAGTATCTCTTACTATTCTGTGCATGCCAGGCTAGCTGACCTGTGTGCTTCCAGGGATTTGTCTATCTGCCTTTCATCTCACCATAGGAGTGGGAGGATTACAGACACCTAAGACTGTGTCCCTGTGGGTTTTGGTGAACTAAACACAAGTCTTCACGCTGAGTGACAAGTTCTTTACCCACTGTGGCCTTCTGCTTTCTGTTTTTGTTTTTATTATTTTTTTAATGGTCTCACTAACTTAGCTCCAGCTGGTTTGGAACTTGTGATCCTCTCAGCCTCCTGAGTGCTGAGATTATAAGCACGCACTACGATATCTGACTTTTCTTCTCCTCTTAACATTATACTTAGTGTTCTTTATTTTCCATACTGAATTATTCTGTGAAGGTGACATTGTTTTTGAAATACTGAATAAAATTGAGAGTAAACATCTGTTTACATACTAAATACAAGGGAAGAAAGAAACAGAAGTAAAGACAGATCTAAAATGGAGATTGCTGTGAATTGGGAGGCAGAAGACCTGGGTTTCAGTACTCATTTTGTTAGTAATTACTTGTATGATTTCAAACATTTGTGTATATGTTCTGAGATGCAAATTCCTCACATATAAAATGTGGGTAACAGTTAGAAACAGATCATCTTTATTGTCTTTCCTTAAGTTTTTATGAAATATTCTCATCTTCAAAATGAAAGGTAACCTTGGGATAAAATTACTTGGGGGACACTTTTGAAAAATCTATAGGAAGGTTCACTTCAACCAACTGAATGTGAACTCCAGGTATGGCTGAAGGAGTCTACTTTGGAACTAACTTCTTTGGTGATTATGAAGGAGACTGGGACCCTTCCCTAAGGGAACTTTCAGGAGGCAGATTCTCTGGGGCTTTCTGGCTGGAGGGAATAAAATCATTTTCCAAAGGTGGAGGAGGCTGTGTTCTGCTAATTCCCCAGGGTGGGTTTCTCAGAGGTGAATGGTGAGCAGAATGCTCTTTGTCATCATATCAACTTTGGATGAACAAACTGACTGCTTACTCACTGATGCGAACATTTTATATTTCAGGGTGGAGGTAGATGCAAACAGTCCCCCAGTAGATGTATTACTGAGAGAGCACAATGATGTATCCAGAACTCTACACCTAGACCTGAAACTCTTCTTTGTTTCTATTTCTGAGTAGCCATGTCCTTTAAACTCTTACATTCTGGTTTCTCTTGCAATTATTAAACTCACTGTGTTGCACTGTGTCCCTTCTGCTCCATGAGATCTCAGCAGCCCAGGTTTCCATTCCTTAGCTTCCTCTGGAAATCTCCAGGTACTTGAAATGTCTTCATCATCCATGCCTCCCTGTTCAAATCACTAGTTCAACTTCCTTCTGCTATGGCGACTGTTTCAATACCACCCTGCCCCCAGGATACCAGAAGGAAAGTAGTCAGCATCAGCACGTATCCATTTGTCTTACCTTGTGTCTGAGTCTTTAGCCCTTGTCTTCACTTCAGGAAAAGGTGGAGCTAGAAGAATTATTTCTGCAGGCCAACTTTCAGAGATGGACAGCTTTTCTTTTTATATATAGCTCCAATTTATTGAGCATTTATCATATGCCAAATGCTACATTATCCTGCATGCCTCATACAATTTCCTCTACAATGCTCTGCAGTCAATATTATTAGCATTTCAATTTCACAGAGGCAGAAAATGAAGCCCAGAGCAGTTGAGTAACATGCAAATATTCTCTCAGATGAGGAGTAGCTCTGTGAATCTATTTGTGTGGTCCTGGGGCATCATAGTCAAGACTATTCTGCTGTCAAAGAACCCACTGGTAATACGGTTATGTTATACCAAAAGGAAATGCATGAAGCAGTACATTGACTCTATTCTTGACCCAGAAATAACTTTAAAGAAAGGGAAAGAAAGGAAAGGAATTCTTTTGAATGAGAGGAATTCTTTTGAATGTTTCCAGGGCTATTTTTATATATCATTGTAGGGATGGGGCTTCAAGACTGGTTTTGAGACTTGAGATCTGATAGCAGGATATACCTGTATCTATTGAAACTGGAAGGTCAATTTATGAGGCTCCTGTAATTATTGTTAGTTTCCCAGATCATAGAAAGGGAAATATACTCTTTTCTTTCAACTCACATCAGAAAGCTGGTAGCAACGGTCTAGAGGACCTCAGGAAGTTTGAGAGTGAATTCCTGAATGTTTTTAGTTGACAGGCAGTTGAACTGAAGGGAGAGAGCTAGAAGAAGGGCCCAGAAAGAAGATGACAATAATTTTACTGGCTTGGATTTTTGAATATATGAGAGAGCTTGAAGGGAGGAAAAGGAAGAGATAATTGTAATTATAATATAATCTGAAAAAGGAAAGTAAAAAATGCATATAGAAAAGTAATTTTGAGGCATAAACACAGACCATTTGTTTCCTTTTTCTTGGCTCTTTCTGACAATGTTTTGTGCTAGGTATTATTTCTCTAAAAATCCCCTTCGATTTGGAGTCCTCAGGAGACTACTTGCAGCCACTTTTTGCAGCATCTGTCATCTTTATTGCCATTTTCAATCACGACAGTCAATAAAAGTCAAGGAACCAGGGTCTTGCTTGTAACAAGGTCAGTAGTTTGCTCCATGTTTATAAAGCTGACTAGTCACTCTGCTTCTCTAGGCTTGTTCTTCCATCTGTCGTGATCCCGAGTCTCCCTTCCTCCAGGAGATACTGGAGCAGGCAAATCATTAAATACAGACTGCTGTGAAAGGAATGCGATCCAAAATGCAGAGCCATGTAGATGACTCAGCGGGTAAAAGTGCTTCCCGAGCAAGTCTGAGGACTTGAATTTGATCCCAGAATCCATGTGGAAAGCTAGATTTGGCAGAATACATCAATAATCCTACAACTGCTGTGATAACATGGGAGGCAGAGACTTGAAAATTGTCTGGAGGCTCACAGACCAGCTATGGATTGCTGCAGCAAAAAGAGGAAGAGAGACCTTGCTTCAACAAAATGGAAGGCAAGAAGTGATTCTCTAAAGATGTCTTCTGGCCTCTACCTGTGCAATGTGGCATGCTCATATCAGCCCATAAAATAAGTAATAAAGAAATACTTTTCATAAAAAATTCTAGACATTTCTATTAAAATCAAAAACAAAAAGTAAAACCTGGGCCTATCAAGACCGCTTAGTATATAAAGGTCCTTGCAGTCAAGTCTGATGACTTCAGTTTAATCCCCAGAACTCACATGATAGGAGAGAACCAACTCATATCATGACTTAGTCTTAAATATACCCACAACACTGAAATTAGCAGATATTTGGGCATGATCATCTAATAGAACTTTTTAGTAAGAAAGTGTTGAAGAGCTCATGTAATTTCTAGATTGCTTACATTCAAAATCACTGGCAATACAGGACACCGCAGAGACTAGTTCCCTCTTACATTCACATGTCTGTGTAGAAAGTAGAACTTGCTGCTACCCAAAATTGCAAGTGTTAGACTGTATGTTGCTAGATTCAACATCTGGTTTCTATTGAATATTCATCATTTTGGTACCATTGTTAAGTAAAAAAGCCTGTCTTATTCAATGTTCTATTGCTGTGAAGAGACACCATGATCACAGTAACTCTTTTAAGTGGAAATTTTTAATTGGGGCAGGCTTACAGTTTCAGAGGCTTAGTCCATTATCATCATAGTGGGAAGCTTGGCTGCATGCAGGCAGATATAGTATTGGAGGAGCTGAGAGTTCTACACCTGGATTGGCAGGGAGCAGGAAGGAAAGAGACACTGAGTTTGGCTTGAGCATTTGAAACCCCAAAGCCCATCCCCAGTAGTGGCATGCTTCCTCTAACAAGGCTAGATCTGCTCCATCAAGACCACACCTCCAAATTCCTGTCAAGAGGCACCACTCCTAGTAACCAATCACTCAAATCTATGAACTTATGGGGGCCATTCCTATTCAAAATATCACAAAGCCCTAAGTAAAATACTCATCTCCGAAAGTGATATATTTAGGTTTTCTCTGGCAAAGCATTTGCTTTGAGGAAAAACACAGTGCAATGGTACCTCTAAATCTATCTCCCACTAATTATGTGATCTTAGGATATTTCTGTTTCTTGTTTGTTTTCACAGTGCTAGACATAGACACAATCCAAGTCTTGTGCATGCCAGGCTATAGCTCTGCCACTAAGCTGTATTCCTGGTCCTTGAAATATTACTTAATCACTGAATTGTCTTAACTCTTGTCTGTAACACAAGTACTTACCTCATCATGGAATGGTAGTAAGGAATCAGAGATAACTTACAGGTGCCCATAAAGGGTGCTTGCAGTGCCATTTTTTGAAGCCAGTCTTATTATTAAAGTTTCTTTAAGTTCCATAGAGAGATGTGAGCCTTCAAGCCTTCTGACAAGCCCAGTGACCTCTTTGAACCTCTGATTTTTCACCCAAGCAATGGGGACAATGATGGTACTTAGTCTTAAGGTTCTTCTGAGGAATAAGTGAGATAATTCCTGCAAAGATCTTAGGAGACTTCCTGGAACATCAAAGTGTCATTCTAGGTTTTGTTGTCATTGTTCTGTTGATGTCATTAATGCTTCTCTAGGTTCCTTGGCCCTTGCCTTTCTAGTGTATGGTACACCATTGGGCCAACCCACCCTAGCTGAGACTGTTGATGCCTATGAGGTCTCCATTCTCTGAGGTCAGCAGGAGAGATGGCCTTTTTGCATGAAGGCGCTTCTGAAGTGAAGAAGGTTTTCTTCTGAATAATGTCCATTGGGCTACTTCTGTAGAACAGCTGATTCTCTGGACTTGAAATTTGTTGTTCACGTGGTAACAAAAATGGGGACAAAGAAGAGCTGCTTAACAATTCCCTCAGGCCACTGGTCCCACACTGCATGAAGTTCTGTCAGTTCCCCCTCCTTACTAGCACGCCTCCTCTGTCAGCCCTGCCAGCCATGTATTCCCTTCTGGCATTCCTCCAAGACAACAGGCTGGAGAGCCCTTTGTCTTCTCCCCAAGTAATACATGGAGTTCAGCAACTGCATGCTGCCATAGTGACAATTCCTACCTGATCAATAGAGCTGGGAATTGAGCCTTGGTGACAGGACGTGCCTTAAAAGAGTGCCACCTCCCAGGGTATCATCTGCTTCTTGGTGATCAGGCAACCTGCCATACTCACCATCAGCCACATACCACACTGTAGACTTTTTTAATATCATGTGTTAATCTTTGTATCTTGGGGCTCTCAAAGCAACTGAGCAACTGTTTCATGGAAATTCTGCTTCTTGGGCTACTCAATGTTTCTATCTGACTTTTTCTTACATGAACTATTTAATCTTACATTGCTAATGCTTTTTAGTGGTATTTATAATAGTAATAATGGATAACATATTGTTCTATTTCTTTATAACTTTAACCTTTTATCCTCAGGATACATGTTGGTCATCTGTTATATTTTAAGCACTATTTAGGCAATAGAATATGATTATAAGAAAAATATACCAAGACTAGCCTCATAAAGCTCATAGTCTGGTAGAAGAGACCGACAGGAGAAATTAATTCAAATATCTAAAAGTTACAATAAGTTGTGAAGCAAAAAAAAAAAAAAACCAGCACAATCTGATCTGAAAGGCAGTAACAAGGGAGACCTAATAGAGATTGGGAGTAGCATGAAGAAAGAACATTAAGGGGAAAGGCTGTGAAGCTGTGTCCTGAAATACGAATACATAGGAAAAGGGAGTGTTCCACAAAGAGGGGACAACGTGTCCAGTGCTCTCAAAGTAGGTTCTTGCAGTATTCATATGAACAAAATTGACAGTTACCCAGGGAGAAAAAGATGTTCATTTTGTCAAGACACCATACAGAGAGTCTTCCTGACCACACCAATGAGTTCTCTATGGTGAACACAGTGGAAAGCCACTAAGTATTTAATTACATTTAAAACATATCACTTGGGCTCTTACATAAAACTGGGTAGAAGGATCACAGGAGATAACTGGGCTAAGATACAAGGCCATGATAGCAGTCAAGAAAGATGTACTGGTGGCTTAAACTAGGGCTATAATGGCCGTGAGGATAAATGAAGAGATTCAGGATATACTTTTAAGTTAAAACAAAAATGACTTTCTAATGGCCTAGGCTTGGGGGATGAGAGTAGAGTAGAGTCAGGAAAGACTTCTTACGAGCAATTTGTTAAGCAGTTGCAGCCGTGTGCACATAGGAATGCATCCTGTGTGGCATTTAGTCCTTAGAGCCCAGTAACCATCTGCATCAGACTACCTGACTTTGATCAAGGTAATTAATATGAATGTTCTTGGTGTCTTCTTAGGTAGTATTTAAACTATTTAGGCACATTGATTGTGTTTTTCTCATCTATATATCCCACAAAGTGCCTGAGATATGGAATATAAAATACCATTAAATAGGGAAAAGAGTTTGTTTTTCTTTTAACTGTTTTCCTCATTAAATCTTTAGATATAACATTGGATTTAACATTGTAGTGAGACAGATATGACACTCAAAGACATGTGCACTTTGAAACAGTCTTTGAGTTTCATTTAATTGTTAATTGGCTTTCAAAAATTACCATATCCTTGATGCAGAAGACATACTTAACTTTGCTTTGCAGAGCATCCTTCAACAGTGCAGCAAAGGCTGTATGATAGCAGAAAAATTGTCTCACTAGAATGTGTAAGATATCCCAGACTCGACATAGCAGAAAGGTGGAAGTGGCCTTAGGTACCTGAGATATTCAGGCACATTAGTGGCTTTGTGGTCCTTGGTTGACTATGTGACTTCCAGGAACATATACTACAAACAGTGTGCTATGGAGTCTTATTTAAAATGTACTCTAGTTTCTTTTATGTACTTCCTTCAAAGGTTCTATAGAGAATTGTATGATCTTTCAGGTCAGAGGTGGCAGTCTGGAAATTTGCATTTTATGGACATACCAGAGAATTCTCATGCACACATCTCATGTTATATCCTGGCTTTAAAGATCAGACCATAAACTAAAGATGGGTATAGCTAGCTCCTCGAGTACAATCCAGATTGTCCCTGATGTATTCAAAGTTACTTTGAGGAGCCCTAGGTCCTTCACACCAGTTGTAGACACTGAGAGATGGCTCAGTAAAAAAGGAACTGTAACAGTTCTTCCGGAAATGAAAAGGGCCAGAAGGCTATTGTCAATAATGCTTAATGTGTTCCTGATAACCACCTAGGCTGTAGGGACATTTTAGGGACATTCACTTTAGGGCCAGCTTCAAGGTTGTAGTAGATGAGAGGTCATTCTACAGAGGCATCATGCCTAATACTGGAGAACTTCTGAGGTTACTTTTCAAAGGGGTTGAATTGGGGCTTGCTTTGTGCTCCAGTATTCCACCAGAGGTGTTAGAGAGCCATAAGATAGGGAATGAGATGAGAAGAGGTATGGATTTAGCCTCCCAGTGGGATGAAGAGTTGCTATCAGTTCCTTGTTTCTATGTTCACATTATAGGGAGCCTGCTCCTGGTCTGCTGACATCAACCCTCTTCCTAAACAAACATTGCTCTGCATCTACTGGAAATAGTCTGGATACCACAGAGACTTCATGTCCCCATTGTTCAGAGGGTTATCTATAAGCAGTGTCATCATTGTGCCTACCTCATTTCCTTGTTTTCCACTAAGACTGATTTGCTTATCAATTGCATCATACATAGTTAACAGCCATGGTGAGGTCCAGGAGTTCACCACACATTCTCTTTTCCAAGACCATCAAGAAGAATCTGTAGGCAGTAATAATCCCCAACTCCACCCTCTTGGGTACTGGCTATAACTTATTCTGTCTACACACTTATAAACGGGTGGTCCTCATAATAATTAGATGATTTCCTTTCAAAGGGTTGACACGGAATTTTAAGATGTCTGTTTCATCCCTATGCATGTTTGTGCTTTCTTTTCGCCCTCTGTCTTCTGTCCCAAGTGTTCTATCTGTATCCTTTGAGATTTATGCTACACATCAAGCAACTCCTGTGGTCCACAAGCTATAGCAGCATGCCACATGTTAGCTACCTGCTGACATCACCTCGGGAGCTTGGTGTCAGAGTCTGCCTCATCACCAGAGAATCTCCTTTCCCTGGCCTGAGCTTCTGTTGGCTTTCTTACATTTGTTTTTTTTTTTTAATCAAGAAAAGGTCTCAGATAGCACAGACTGGTTTTGAACTAACTGGGTAGTCAATAAATGACTTTGAACTTCTGATCCTCTTGCCTCTACCTCATAGTTGCTGATATTACAGGCAAGGGCTGTCACAGCAGACTAGTTAGCCTATGTGCTTTTCAGTAAATAGGCTATAGGATGTTAATGAACTTTAGTTTTCACAACATTAATCCCTACTTATCTTAATCTATGTATACATTTTCTGAAACTTTATTAATATTTATTGAGGTGAATCCTTTTTACGGGTTGCATATTCCATAGGGCTACTGGTTGATGTCTAGTACTTTTTGCAAGCCTTTGGTGTGCATTGTCCTCAAAGAGGTAAGAAGAACAGAGATTGTCAGATAAGAAAATAAAATACATGTAAGTTATTGTCTTAATTGTTTTGAAAGCAATATTAAATGAATAAATGTTACTCTGGAGCACATTTTATCTGTACTGCCCTCTATATGATTGTCAGCTCTACATTTCTTCTTCACTAACCTTGTCTCAGTCTTTGTTTATCAATTTCTTCTCCAACATCATGTCTGCTTTTATCCTGGATGACTCTGGTGTCTCTGAATAATCTGTCTGGCAGGATGGACTTATAAACCTTTTATTACATTTTACAAATGACTTTGTACTTGTGACTATTGTAGGTGTTAGGTATGTGGAAATGGAATAATGGACAAAAAGTCCTGCCTGCATGAAACTTCTGAGGGGTGGACAAGTGGCTCAGCAGTTGAGAGCTCTTGCTCCACAAATGTAAAGGCAGAAGCACCCAAGTCATAAACCACACATCCCTGTAAACCACTTGTAATCACAGCTACAAGAGAGCTAGAAAAGGGGGTTGGTCTCTATGGCTTGCTGCCTTCCAGCCTAGCCAAGAAAACACTAGCCCTTGGAGCAACAGTAGATGAGGTAAAGAATTCTGAGAAAAGAGGTAAGCTTTAATTATGAGTGAAGGAATTCTAAAAGGGTAGCCTTCACTGAGATACCCAGGGGAAAGTTATGGAGAGAGCAGCATGCATGAATGTCCTGAGAGGCTATGCGGAGGCAAATCCAGCTGAAGCAGAGTTAGAACATAAGGACTGAGAGGTAACACGAAGAAGAGTCATATTGGTCTTTGTAGGAAATTATGAGTTTTGTGACTTCTTTGAATGAGTGACACGGTGAGCCACTGCGAATTTGTGGGGAGAGAATGAGACAAGCTCTAACTTATATTTGAAGATTCATTGACCTCTTTTTATCTCTACTCACCTTCATTCTGACACTATCTTGGTCACCTCTCCCAATTTCTGGATTTCCTCAGTGTCCTTGTGCTGATTAGTTTCTGTCAGCTGGATTGGATGAAGAAATGCCTAGTGGGCTACTAAACACATCCCTAGGTCTGGCCACAAAAACATTTCCAGAGATGCCTAAATCATGAGCCATCTACTCTAATGAATGGTTTAACCCATTAACCCATTGATAGATTCACACTTGAATATTGTATTAGTAAGGTTTTTTTGCTTTGCTTTTGTGTTAAACACAGAAGCAAAATCAACTTTTGAAAGAAAGAATTTCTAATTTAACTTAAGGGGATGAGAGCCCATTATGGCAGTCAGGTATGCCTGCAAGTGGCAGGTGGGGCTGCAGGAGCAAGAAGCTGAGCAATCACATCTTCAACTGTGAACATGAAGCACATGAAGTAAACTGGTGGTGGAGAATAGCTTTAAATTCTCAAAGCCCACTCACAGTGACATACTTCCTCCAGCAAGGCTGCATGCCCCCTAGACTCCCCAAAACAGTGCCAGCAACTGGGCGCCAAGTTCTGAAATACTTGAGACCATGGGGGACATTTCTCATTCAAATCTCTAAAAATGTCTTATTGGGAGATGGTGGAGCCTCCTGCCTAGTTAGAGAAAGTAGTTCACTGAAGGCATGTCTTTGGAGACTACACTCTTGTCTAGGCTCCTTCCTGTTTCTCCCCTCTGCTTCCTGGACACCTCGAAGTGATCCCCCTTCTCTGCCTCACCCTCTGTGCCATGATATTAACATCTATGAAGTCAGGACTCAAAATCCACCTCTCCTTTAAGTGCTTTCTTTCAGGTATTTTGGTCACATCAGTGAGAAAAAGTATCGATTATAGCCTCAAACTGACCACCTCTGAAATCTGGAACAGAAGAATTATGATGGGCTCCAGGCAGAGATTTTAGGTAAGTCTAAATCTGAAAATCTCTGGAGTAATTCAGATACCTGAACAACAACAACAAAAACGACAGCAAAACAACTTCAACAGCTTGCTGAAAGCAATTTGAAAATCTCACGAAGCAATGTAGCTCATTAGTCAGTGTTAAACCCACCCAAATCACCACTGTCTAGTCTACAAACCCATTACTGTCACTCTGTCTCCAAGAGGATGACTTTTCACCATTTCACAGAGAAAATAGAGGATTCCAGAATTTGAGTTTTGTGTGTGTGTTTCTTCCTTAAAATCAGAAATATGTGTATGCATACTGAGTTTCTTCTCTACTCTGGCTCTCCCAAATTGTTTATATATATTCAACATCTTATTCACTATTGGATTTCTTCAAAATAGTCTTTCAAAACCTTCTCTTTGGTCTTATATTCTTCATGTCTAACTACTTCCTTATGTTTTCTTTCCACAGCTGAGCTACCTCAAAGAAGTCTACTCAATCTCTCTCGACTTTCTGACTTCCATTCACTTCTTCACTCCAGTAAAGTCTGGTTTTTCTGTTGTTGAGAAGCGTCTTTTGCCATGGGCATCAGTGATTTGCTAACTGACAAGTCTCATGAACATTTTTCAGTCCCTACCACCTTCCTTAGTTATCTGAGTCAACTTATAGCACCTGTCTTCCTGAAAGCATTTTTTCCTCGGATATCCTTGATTCACTTTTAGCTGTTTCTTGAGTTCTTTTTTTTCCCAAATATGTGAAACATGGAAGTTTCTAGAAATCTCTTTTTCCTTGCTTCATATTTTTCTTGACGATTTTATATGTTCTTATGGTTTCAACTATCATCCAACTGTCTGTGACCACTGAATATCTCTCTTAATCCCCTCATTTGTTTATCTAATGGTCCATGGCCTATCTCAACCTTGAAATGCCATAAGCATTCCAAAGTCAATGTGTCCAGAACTAAACAATATACTCTGACTCTACTAAATGAGACAGTGGTGCCAGTCTCCATTACCTTTTACAATGTTCATTTTCCCCAAGTCTACCAATCAAATCTATGTCTGGTATCTTTTTCTTCCTTTGCATATTGACTGCTTTTATTTATTTATTTATTTATTTATTTATTTATTTATTTATTTATTCATTCATTCATTTATTGTCATTTCTCATTTGGACCACTACAGTGTCTGAATTGCCTGACTTTATAGCAGCCTGCTTTAACTTGTCTTCCAAACTCACGCATTCTTTCTACCAGGTACATTTGCAGTATGACTTAGCTTCTCATATTGCCATTAATGATCACGGAGACTTATGACAATGGTTTTCAATTGGTACTACATGGAGTCATATTGTTTTTCCTGAAATTGAATTTGTTGAGTAGACCATGTAATAAAGTAAAATTCTCCGTCTCACTAGCAAAACCTCAATCTATTTCCTGCTCTCTGAGCATCTGAGAAGCCTTGCTATGAGAGTGAGAATTCTGCAGTCAGAAAACAAATTAGAATGCTGCTGACTTGACCTTTAAAGCAAACTCTAGCAAGTTTATTAGAGATGTGAAGAGTGAAGTGTTCATAGATCCTTTGTCTAAGCACTGACCTTCAGACATATTAGTTTTGGAACAACACCTAGATTCGTCTCTATCAGCCTGATGTATCTTTCTGTTAGGTTCCCAATTCTTTCCTCTGACGTTCAGGGTTTCTTGTGCCTGTTATAGATATGAAATAAGGAACTCTGTCTGAAGAACACCCATGGTCTTTATGTAGGCACTGTTCTTGATCAGCTTTGCTTGTCAAGTTGCTAATCATTCTATAACATAAATTTTCTATTTGATATATTTATAATATTTTAATATGTGATGAAAGAGACTTTAAAATATTAAACATTTTCCTCTTTATGTTTAATAATTTCATACTTTAATATACTGGTATATGGTCATATTACTCCCATTTCCCCCTCCAACTTCTTCACTCTTTCCCTACCCCCAACATTCCCCCTCCTAACGTCATGCAGTTTTGTTTTGATAATTTACTAAGTCTAGTTAGTGATACCCGTATGCACATGGCTGTGGAGCAACCCACTACATCATGAGAAAGCTGACAGTACATATATCCTTTTAAAAACTGACCCCCACCAGCAACTATCC
>LOEQ01006235.1:8886-19082 GCA_001685075.1 Bramus lutescens | reverse complement strand
TGTGTGTGTGTGTGTGTGTGTGTGCATGTGATGGGTGGATGGGAGGTTTGAGGTTTGCCCAAAGGACTGTTAAGGGGGGGGGAAGAAAAGATTCACATCGTGAAGGAGAAGGGATGAAAAAAAATGTTAGAATTGGCACAATGTTTAATAAATAACTAGTCATTTGTGACAGAGTCACATACACACTGTATTAAACACCCCTCTCTGTGGCAGAACAGAGGGGATATTCTCAATGGAGGGAGGGAGGGCCTCAGCTGAGGAGACTAAATGGGAACCAGTTATATCCCTCCAACTCTTTTCTGCCATCCTGTCCACCACACAGTTCACCTGTGGGCTCAAAGCATTTTGCTGCACAGAGATTCATGGGTTGCTTTGCTAGTTGCTGGTGGCATTTTGCCTCTGTGAGGGACGGAGCCTTTTCCCTTTATCAAGAAATGTATGATTTTTTTCTTTAAAGCATAGTGCAGAGCTTTTTACAAATTGCAGGCCCAAAATAGACATACTGCCAGTCCTCAGCACAGCCTCCCCTAGGTCGGGGCAACCTGTCCCTCAGGCAGTCTATAAGACAAGCTCATGCATTTCTGAAACTGGTGGTGTAAATTCTCTGTGGAGGAAGGGAGAAAGTACGCCATCTCTTCTGTCTTAAAGGGAGCTGGGCTTAGAATAAGGGGAAGCTAGGAGCTCTTGAGAAAACCCACCCAAGTGCAGTATTAGGCCCTGCCAGAAGGAAGTCACAGTATGGCAGCTTGCCTGTAACTTGCTGTGGAGACTTGGCTAAGCCATTTCTGCTCATTGAGCCTGTTTTTTCCTCTGCACCTCCACATTTACAGTATAACTGAAAGGTGTAAGTGTAGACACCATATCCAATAGGAACAAAAGTACTCAATGAATAGCATAGATAAGTGTTGTTGTATGGCTGGTCTTTACCTTGGATGGTTGAGCAATTTGAGTGTGATCTCAGAATAGTATAGATCCCTCTGGGCAGATCCAAGGCCTCTGAATATGTTCCTGGGAGGAATATGGGAGGAGGCAGTACGGGGTAACAGCAGATTCATAATCCTATCATGGAAAAAAATCACACTCCTGCCCCTGTCTTATCTTCTTGTCTGTCCCTTCCAGCAAATTACCTAAGTGCTCTAAGACTCAGTGTCCTCACCTATGAAATGGGCTTTTCATGAAGACTTCAGTTAGATAATAAATGGAGAGCTCTTATGCTGGGAAGACTGCCATAGCAGTAATTAGTGTTGATGCCATTTGCTTCTGTTTCTGAGAACTGGTATTTCTTTATAGTAGTTTGTAACTGGTTCTTTGTTTAAAAAATGTGTGTGTGTGTGTGTGTGTGTATGCATGTGTGTGTGTGTGTGTGAAGATTCATGAATTGCTGTACTTGAAGAAATTCTTATAGGTCCCATAGGTTTGGAAAGCAGTACAAGATTATGTATTGGAGATGAAGATGAAAGGGCAGTGGTATATTGTTTGCCACCCAGATATGGATCTCTGGGTTCCACTGCAGCATGCCCTTTTCAACAAGATGCATTTAATACAGAACACAATAGGTTAGGTTGTGGGGCAGATTTGGCAACTATTAGCTAATAGCAATGTTTCCACATGCGTTGTTACTCACCAGGAAATCAACTTCATGGGCAATAAGGAACACTAAAACAACCAACAAAAGTGGAAGGAAATAACACTGTGCACTGGACACAGTAAAGATGAATTTTGCTTCATTAAATGCTTATTTCATGTACATGTGTAATTTTGCAGTTATATAGAGTTCATTAATGTGTAGTATATATGTGTCTATATACATATACGCATATATGTGTATTATATATATTTCATAAAATAATATTTTGATGTACTGTAGACCATGGCCAAATGTGTTTGAAATACTCAGTTCTTAATTGTATAAGCTGGCATCCAGAGAAATAATATGACAAGTCCTGAAGTAGACAAGAAGCTACTAGCAAGAGAACGTAATATGATTCATTTCTCTTCCCTCCCTATCTTTGCCATGTTGTGCTTGGGTCAACAAAGTTGGCTATTGTTTAATTAGAATTGAGTTCTAATACCAGGTAATGACCTTGGCCTAACATGTAAGGGCAAGTTAGGGGTTTAACTACAAGTATCAGGCTAATTATATTGACCCCCATTACATAGGAAATGTATCTGACTTTATTGGGGGTGTTCAGTTCTTCATTAGCAAGGATTTTGGAGAGCCATGCCAAACATCTGTCCAAACAGCTCTTATGCACTCTTCTCCTGTCTTTCTTCCAGGCATTGCTATTTATTTTTTCTATTGGAAACTCCACCTTTGTGAAAGCAAATATCTAGATAAAATTCTGTTTGTTCATCACATGTGTTTGTGTATGGAGGTATATGTGTGTATGTATTCATGTGTGTGAACATGTGGCCATACACACATGTAGAAGCCAGAGGTTGATGCTGGATATCTTCCTCTATCATTCTCCATATTAGTTTTCGAGACAAGCTCTCTCACTGAAACTGGAGTTCACTGATTTGGCAAGCCCAGCTGACCAACCTCAGGAATCCTCCTGTCTCCACCTGCCCGGCACTAGTATGACCCGTATACCCCACAACCAGCTTTTGACATACGTGCTGGGGATCTGAACTCAGTTCCTTATGCATGTGCTGTAAGATTTTTACTGACTCAGCCATTTCCTCAGCCTTCAGGATCTGTTTTGATTCACATCAGCACACATTCTTTATCTTTTCAGTGTGTGCTTGGTATGTGGAAGATACTATGTCATTACCTTTTCATCCACGAAGTCTACATGAAAGGAGTAAGCAATGTTGAATTCCAGTTCCCAGGCAACGCGTGACAGTGTGGTCATTTGATCATTGTAGCCTCTCTGTACACCATCTATATAACTGTTGGCCTTGCAAGATCTCCAACCACATCATTTTGGAACTGTTGATTTCTTATGTGGCCTATTATTTTCCCCATGGTATTTATTGCACTAACCTACTACACTTTTTAAAGAAGTAAACAGATTAGTAACATTTATACAAAAGTCATTTTACCTTCCCATGTATATTAATAATTTGAAATTATTTTCCACATTACATCGAAGAAAATCTGTCTATAGTTCAAGTATGATCCAATGGATCATAAAATTATGATCATAGATGTATATGTCCTAAACTTACAAAACTTTCAAGCTATGAGTGGCCTTGCAATTTGGAGTCTTCTAAAGAGGAAGTAGAGCACCAGGCAGGTTAGGAGCCTTCCCCATAGTCACACCAGTAGTTTGTAGCATAATTGGATCTTGAACCCAGGTTTCCAGCATATTGGGACTCTTTCCCGCTCACCAGACTGTCTGCTAGGCTGTCTCCTTTATATTGAAGGTTGAAATAGTTTCCATGTACAGAAGACAACATTCAGTCGCCAGTCCTCTCCACACAGACGGTAACAGAGTCATGACCATTCAGCTGATAAGCCCCAGGCTCTTCTCACTAGAGTGGATGTGTTTACCTTTACTGAGGAGACTGCCTCTTGGCACTCTGCCTTGCCTTTGCTTCAATGCTCAATCAAGGCGAGGTCTTTATAGGAAGGTTATTACCACTACTTGCACCAGCAGCATCTTTCTGTGGAATCAGTGTGGTCTAGTCTAAAGACTCTGAGGTGCAATGCCCCAGGAGCTAGTCTCACTTCTCAGATATGTGACTTTAGACAACTTGTTCAACCTCCCTGGCTCCCTATTCCTATAGCTATCAATGTGAGTAGAATTGGACCTGTTTCTATTATCTCTCAGGTCTGCTGTGAGGCTAAGGTGAGATAATATGTTTGAGAGTGCCTTGAACAAAAAGACCATTTGTACAACTATGAGGCATAGAATTATGACTAAGTCAACACCATAATTACTGAGGATCTATAATACGTGCAAACTATTGACTCGGGACATTCTAAGGAGCATAGGACTCAGTTGCTTTCTTAAGCTGTATTCTAGCTGAATGGAAAGAAAGTTGACACTATAAAGCTGACGTGCGTGACTGTAGTGTATGAACTACAGAGGGAGAGAGAGAGGCAGAAAGGCCAAAAATGGATTCCTTAAGAAGAACTGCATTGAAAACTGTGCTTTCGGATGCCATTGGCAGGGGAATTAATGAAGCAAGTAAGCAATAAGTATGTTATGAGGACTGAAATCGTCAAATGTCCTGAAAGCTTACTTTTCAAGATGTGGAAAGTTCAAGTAGCACTAAGAGGTTATTGACTGCTTTTCCCGCTTCCCTACTGCTCTACAGTGCAGAAAGATAATCAAAACACGTGTCTCATGAAATCAAGGCTAAGTATGACTGTTAATAGCTGAGTAAATTACAGGTAGTTTAGGCTGAAAAACAGCCAAATAATAGAAGTAATATTCCAAGATTTCAATGAGATGCTGTGTGATAATCAGCATAGCTCCTGATGCATGATTAAGACTAGCAACACTAGATTTATCTTTATCATCATCATCAATTTTCCATCTTACATTGATGACAAGGGTTAATTACATGCACCTTGAAATTTGTCTGATGTTAATTGTGTGACCATGGCCAGGATTTGATACCTTCTTTCTTTTCGGTTTTCTGGTCTTTAAGATGGGGATTTTAGTAGTGCCAACTTCAAACAACTGTCATAGGGACTAAATATCTTAATCAAGTAAAGTGTTTATCACAATGTTAGTACATTGTTAACACTCAGCTGATATTAGCTACTATAATTATTATCATCAGTTAATCAGTAATGTGACATAGTTGCATGACAGATCAAGGAAATTGAGAAAAATATAGAAAAGTATCGCCAATCTTCCTGCTCAGTATTCAATATCTTGTCATCAGTTTGGAAGTCACTTATTAAAGTGAAATTTCTTTAATGTAACTGAAATATTATGTTTTACTAGCACATGATTGTTGTTGTTGTGTTGAGATAACAACACAAGAAAAAATTATGGATTTGGGAGATAGCCCTCCAGACACTTACCACGTCTGTGGTGCTAGAAGCAGAATATCCCCCCCGCCACATACACACATCAGACATGAGGACTACATGTCCATATGTAAAGAACTTACAGTTCAAAAGAGAAAGGAAACCAAAATAAACTATCAAAAAAGCATATTGCATGTAAAATGGTTGGAATTGTGGACGTGTGTGTAGAAACCTTTACAACATAGATTTTAAAAGAGTCGTCGGATCTGTAATCAGATTGGTGACTACCCTAGCTGTCATCACATAGCCTTCATCCAGTAACTGATAGAAGCAGATGCAGAGATCCAAGCACTGTCCTGAGTTCTAGCAGTCCAGTTGAAGAATGGAAGGGGGGATTATACGAGCAAAGGGTGGGGGGAAACCCACAGAGACAGCTGACCTGAGCTTGTGGGAGCTCAAGGACT
The DNA here is from genome assembly GCA_001685075.1 of Bramus lutescens. Classification (NCBI taxonomy): domain Eukaryota; kingdom Metazoa; phylum Chordata; class Mammalia; order Rodentia; family Cricetidae; genus Bramus; species Bramus lutescens. The sequence goes on along the minus strand of LOEQ01006235.1, from coordinate 13,688 downwards.
CTGAATTGAAATCTAGGGAGTTGGCACGGGACTGACCTTGGCCTTCTGAATGTGGATGACAGTTGTGTAGGTTGGTCTGTTTGTGGGGTCCTTAGCAGTGGGATCAGGACCTGTCCCTGAAGCATGAGTTGCCTCTTTGGAATCTATTCACTATAAGATGCCTTGCCAAGTCTTGATGCAGGGAAAGGAGCTTGGTCCTACCTCAACTTGATATGCTATGGTTTGTTGACTCCCATGGGAGGTCTTGTGAATGTAGAAGGAGGAGTGGATGTTGGGGTAGAAGGAAGGTGGGGGAAGGGAGCAGGAGGAGAGGAGGAAGGGGAAACTGTTTGGTGTGCAAAATAAAAATGGGTGGTTAGAAAAAGCCTCACTGAGGTGATCTGAGTTGAGCCTTGAAGTAGGTGGTAGAGTGAGCCATGCAGGCGTCTCAAGAGAAAAGGTTGTAGCACAAAGAATAGGCAGGTCTCTGTCCTCAAGTCAGACACGTGCTTACCATTTCGGAGAGTACCAAGAAGTCTGTGTTGCTGGAGCGAATTTAAAGAACGAAAGGGTAGTGGGGTAGAAGAGTAGGCAGTCCCTCAGACCGAAATTTTAGGGCTTTTGAATTAATGTGGTGACTGTTTTCAGAAAGGCAGGAAGAAATGAAGAAGGTCCTTCGAATAGGAACTTGAGTTGACATGTTTCAGTCATTTGCCCCTCCTCTAAGCAGTGGGATTCTAACCCTCAGTTGGCCAATATTGAACAATTGAACAATCATAAATGAGATAGGATTCCAGCAAGTCCTGCAATGCTGCCCTTAACACTCTGTGGACTGCAGAAAGTGGGCTCATTGTACAGAAAGGAATCATGTCACAGCGACTTGGGGAAAAGAAATGTAGTCCCTTGGAGCTTAAAGAGACCTCATTAGGACAATTCTACCTCTGGCTTCAGTTCATGCAGCTAGGATTTGAAACTCTCTTACCTTATCAGCCTACCCAGTCTCCAACAAGACCTTCTCAGGGTCAGAAAAACTTTCTGACAGGCTTATTGTACAACCTGCCTTCTTGCCACCACCGGCAAGCAACCCAAGAAAAAGGCAAAAGGACATATCTTCTATACGAAAGCAGGAGAGTTTTGAAGGCAAGTGAATGCCCTGTATATAACAGTTGTGCTTAACAGGCGCTAAGTCTCTTCCAAATCTTTTCCTGCTATGGGCTGATTTTTTACTATGTTTTGTCTTGTTTTTTTTTTTTTCCCCATTTTCTGTCTCTTCTTGGGAAACATTACATCTTTTCAGTGACCCTCTAAATATTTGCTGTTTAAAATTGAACAAAGAGATCCTGGGGAGGAATATGGAAGGCTGCAGTACAACAGTCTCTCCCATTTCAAATCTAGAAATGATACTTTAACTAATACATCCTAAAACAGTACTCTGTCAGTTTGCCAGCCAAATCTGCTACCTTCATTAAATTGTTGGCTCAGATTTGGTATTTGTGGGTCCAGTCAAAGCTTTGGTTGCTTGGTCAGTTTCAATGTAAGCTGCTTCTGAGACACTGTCCTTTCTTCTAGCGTCACAAAATGGAGTTTTAAGGTTTTTGTTGAGTACTTTTCTTTATCTTATTTAAAATTTACCTTTTTAATTTTAGCCTCTATCTCAGCCCATCGGAGTTCACTTTGAATCTCAATTTTGTTCTTCAACATATTTGATAATCTGCCAGCTTCGATCCATCTTCAGACGTGGTAAGTACATTTTATATATCACTTAAATTATTAATGAAGTTGGAAAAGCCCTGTGGTCCTTCTCTGGAGACCTTTCTACTGGTTGCCACCTATGTTGTGGGTAAAATTATTTAATCAATTACCACTCCATTGGGCTATATTATAGTCTGGTTAAGACATTATTGTTTTATTGCAGGTCATTCATGGAAAAACCATAGGAGAAAATTAGCAAATGCATTACTGAACCCAACATACAAGCACTTGACAGTGTTACAAAAGACAAGATGGATAAAGATAATCTAAGGTGGTTTTGCTTGTTTGTTTTGTACAATGGAAACACAAGTATTTTTCTAATTATAAATGGATATGGGTTTGTTATAAAGGCCAATAGCATACACTGAAAGTGAAAGTCCATATATCATTCTGACACTCTGTTAGATATATTTGGCCAGTTTGATGAATGTATGAACAGTGCTACGATTCCTCCCACCCAACATATTTTGTGAATATCTTTCCCTGTCAGAACACACAGTTTTACTTTATTTCTAAAACACACTGTTATTGTTTGTGGCTCCTTCATATTTTTCTGTCTCACCAGCCTCATACTGATAGGCATTTTGATCATTGGCAATTAATCATGTTACACATACTATGGTGAGACGAACTTTGTTTGTTGGCTTGATGAGTAGTGCTGGGGACCATTTCTACCTAAGGAAGAAAAACAAAGCTTTAAAAACTATCAGTTTACTGGCTTATCATGAGCCAAATTACTAGTCATCAGGGCTTGAATTGGACAGTGTATTCTTTGTTGTAACTTGGAGTGGGGTTGTGAATCTTTTTGATATTTTTCATTGTTTGATTGAGAATTGTATACAATGCATTTTGATCAAATTTACCCCTCCCACAACTTCTCCCAGATCTATGCCTTCCTCCCTACCCACCCAACTTCACGTTCTTTCTTATCTTTTTCTCTATCTTTCTCGTTTAAAAAACTCATCAAGTCCAGTTTGTGTTTAGCAACTACTCTGGGATGTCCAACTCTGGAGTGTGGTCAATATACTAGATGATACAGTATTAAAGAAGACTGATTCTCCCTCTCTTCCAGAAGTCATCAAATGGCAATAGCTCTGCCGTTATGGGTGGGACTTCATGCCTACTTCCCCTCCTCCATGTTGGGATTTTTTTGGCTTGAGCTTATGCAGGTCTCGTGCATGCTGCCATAATCGTTGTGATTTCATATATGTATCTGCCCTGGTGTGTACAGAAAACACTATTATCTTTAAGAACTCTGCCACTTCTGCCTCTTACAATCACTCTGATGCCCTCTTCTATTTACTTACCCTGAGCTTTGAGAGTAAGGTTTATGATAGAAGTATCACTTAGGTCTGAGCCCTACAAAGTCCCTTACTCTGTACACATTGACCAGTTGTGGGTGTCTGTGTTCACTACTATCTGCTGTAAGAAGAAGCTTCTCTGATGAGGGTTGAATGAAAGAGGCTTTAAAAAATCAAGCACTTCGTGATGAAGATCCAGCTGACAAATAATTTTGACAGGAGGCTACAGGTCCCAACTGACATAAGTGATATGATTAAAGACACTGAGGGCAAAACTGCCTTGCCAATGAATCGTTCTTCCCCATCATGCACCCTCAACTCCAACCATGTGGAGCCATTTTCTAGCCTCTTCATGATTCCCTTCTCTCTAATCTCCTTGTGTGTATTCTACATGGCCTGTTCACTGTATACGTGTATCTTCTTGACAATGTAAGGGTCATCTGTTGTGAATTCTTGTACCTCCAAAAGCACTCATGTTTGACTATCTGAACTGCAACTGCCTAGTTCTGTGACTTGAGACAAATCATCTGTCCTATCTGGCCCTAGATATCCTCATCTGTAGAATGCACATTTACCTAAGTAATATGTGTGAAAACACCTTGCTTAATGACTAAGCACTCAGTGAATGCTGGCCACTATTATTGTCATCATTATCATGGCATGTCATATTCCGTACACCATTGAGTTGTGATGGAGACTAAACTGGATCCTGTGCAAAGCACATAACAGTGCTCAGCAGAAGGTTTCAAACAAAAGAGCAGTTACTGATATACTTGTTTTCTCTTCTGTCACTTCTATGTGCTTTCATGTCTTAATCTTACAAAAAGTAGAAAAGAGTCAGTACTGCAAATTAGTGGAGTTCTTTAAAATTTACATGAGTAAATGATGCTATTGCTTTTTATTTTTTATTTTTTAAAACAAAAAAACCTTATTTATTTTATTATCAGGCATTGACCTGATGGGATTAGTGTCCATCCAAAAACTGCTGCCACTAGGGAGACTTCTCCTTCCCCTTCCCCTGATAAGGGAAAGGGCACACATGTGAGCCTTGATTGCATTGGTGCTGCTGACAGTCCAAAAGAAAGGGTTCAAAATGAACTCTTACTTGTCTGCATGTTGATTTTGGATTTTATACCCTTGAAAACTCTAATAAATGTATTTATATTTAAGATTTTTAGTCTATAGTATTTTGCTATGTCATCTTGAATTAACTAAAGCATTTAGTATCTTGGATTATAAATTCTGAGAAGAAAAATAAAAGAGAAAAATGGATATAAGATAATTCTTTGAAGAGAAAGAAGTTTGGAGTCAGTGCCCTAGGCAGGAGACTCTTGAGTAAAGACCTGGAGGAAATGAGAAATCTAGATTGGTATCTATCTGGACATAGATTATGTAAAGGTTCTGATGTTGGGTCATACCTTATGCAACTGAGGGAATAGCAAAGGAATAGTGTAAGTATATTTGAGAACAATGATAAGCATAGTGGGAGATAAATTTGGAGAACTGAAGTGATGCTGAGATATTTGGGGCTTTTAAGGTTGCTTTGACATCTTTGGCCTTTACTAATAGGTAATATCATCCAACAGAAAATAGCTATCTTAGTTATGGTTCTGCTGTTATGATTAAATACAATGGCCATGAATATCTTTTGGAGGAAAGGGTTTATTTATTCTTATACCTTGTAGTCCATTATATAAAGGACACTGTAGCAGTAACTCAAGTCAGGAAACTAGAGGCAGGAACTGATGCAGTGGGTATGAAAGAGTGTTG
>LOEQ01006234.1:86747-99444 GCA_001685075.1 Bramus lutescens | reverse complement strand
AAGGCAGTTTCTTTATTAACCAATGAAAGTAACACATAGACAGATGACCCTCCTACATCACATAGAGACATTCTGGCTCCCTTGCTTTCCTTGTTCGGATGAACTTACTCTCCTGCACTCCCGGCTGTGCTTTCTGGTTTATTGCCCCCATGCCAAGAAACCTCTATTTAGTCTTTGAGGGTCGGTACCTTATCGGAGTCCTGGAGCCGTTAGCAAAGGTGCTTCCTTGTCTGGGGTAGAAAAGGACACTGAGAGGCCAAGTATCTTAGTTTCTTTTTGTTGCCACTGTGAGAAAATACTCTGGCAAGAACAACTACAGTGGGAAAGGATCTATTTCAGACCACAGTTCAAGGTTGCAGGCCATCGCCGTAGAAGAAGCCACAACAGAAGAACTTGAGGCAGTGACCCTTATTATATCCACAGCCAAAAGATGGCAGCCATGAGTACATGTGTGTTAGTATCTAGCTTGCTTTCTCGACTCTTATGCAGTCTAGATCCTCTGCCTGGGGAACAGTTTCACCCACAGCAGGTGGGTCTTCTTACTTCAATTAAGGTAGTCTGCTGGGTGGCTAAACCCTCTGCCAACATTGTAGTTAATGCCAACTATTCACAGTAGGTATAGAGGTGCAGGCTGAAGATGTACCATCTCCATTTGAGATAGTGACTGAGAGGCCAGCCTGGGCTACATGAGAGGTCTCCAAACCAAACCAAACAAAAAGCAGACAAATAAACAAAAAGGTAAGTAGGAAAAGAAGAGGAAGGTGGAGGAGACTCTGAGCCCCAAAAGATAGGAGAGGCTAAAAGAACCTGAGACCAAATAATCATTTTAGCATTTACTAATTAGTATTTTACTAATTAGCAATTTTCTTGGCCCAATGTAATTTTCTAGGGGTCACCTCTTTCACCCCTGAGAGAACCATGAGGGTTTCAGATGGACTGGCCCAACCTGTGTCTCGAGTGTTTGTAAGAAGCCAGTTGGTGTGCATACCAAAGTTCTGAAACTTCACATGGTGGAACAGGCAGAAGACAGCCTGGGGTCATAAGGAGCCCAGAGTAGAGTGTGGGTTCTCTGCCATGCTCAGGACTCTGCCCCCCACCTTGAGAAAGTTTCTTGGGCAGCTCAGAGTCTTGTTATGTACTTGAAGGTGGCCTTGAATTTCTGATCTTCCTACACGTCCTGAGTGCTGGGATTTCAGGAAGCATTGCCACACTAAGTTCACCTAGGACATTGCACGTGGTGGGTAAGCACTCTGCCAGCTCCATCTCTCCTTCTTGAACAGTGTTGCCTAAAACACAGAACATAGAGTAAAAAACAGCAAGTAAATAACAACAAACAAGAAAGAAAGAAAATGGAAGGGAAGAAAGAAAAGAGAGAAATAGGGAGGAGTGAAGGAAGGGAGGGAAAGAGAGAGGAAGGTAGGGAGGAAGGAAGGAAGAAAAAAGAAAGAAAAGGAGACTAAGACACCTAAAAGACAGATGAAGCTTTAAGAGCTGGAGACAAAACAGTATAGGACTTCTGAGATCTGTAGCNCCTTGGTATCTGCCTTTCCTTTACTCCAAGGGTCATGATTAAAATCTGCATATAAAGGCTATGAAAGGCCAGAAGAAAGGCATTGAATCCACCACCCCTTCCTCTACTGAATACCCAATGGGAAACTCTGCTTTTGACCATGGTGGTTGTGAGCAGGCCTTGATCTCCCTCTGCCTTGATCCCTGGATTCTCAAAAGACTTTACTATGTTCTGGTTTTTCTTTTGCATAGAATTTTTTTGCAGAAAATTTCTTTGATATAATGAGAAGTCAAGGAGTATGTAGAAAGTTTATCAGCCTATAAAGTTGAATCTCCCAGTAAATAGCTGGGAAAATTCAGCAGAGCCTGGTTTCTCATCTTAATGCTGAAGACAGTTGCATGTGAGGTGTGTGAGAGCCTTCTAGCCTATTCTGATCATGATATGTTCAAAAGCAGCTGTGAACCAATTCATTCAGCTCCTGCATTGCCTCAGAGACAATCTCATTGTCTTCTTTTGTTTAAACCTATATTTGTTGCTTATATACATCAATGTATCCAACTTTTAAAGAGCTGGTGTAGGGTACAAAGTCAGTTTGTCCCACTAGCAGCCCATCTGGTGGATTCAGACATGAGAAAAATACTGTATAATATCACAGATGTCCAAGTGATCTGTTGGGCTGTTGGGTACATTGATGCCCTGTTCTAATACCAGTGTCTCTCTCGGACCTGTGCATGAACCATATCTGCCCACTCAGTGTGGTTGCTTTCCCCAAATGGGCACAAGGCCCCCATCTGTCAACCTCAGGTATTCTGAAAAGTGGTTCAAGCAAGAGGAGAAGTCTTGACTCATCCCCACCTCTTCTCAGAGAGGGGCTTCCATGCCTGTCTGTATTCATGAGGTCTGGTCTGTCCATACCAGCCCTCCACCTTTTTACCTGCAGTCTCTTAAACTGTTCATTTCTTTCTATTATTGTCTTTCCTTCTTAGACACAGTTCTCCCACAAGCTATCTGGCCCCACTTGGAAATCTAAAGTCTGGGGAATGTGAATGGATGAAGAAAGGCACATAGAAGGCCTTACAGGCTTAGCCACCCTTCCATGCTTGCTTGTCTCTGCCTCCCTCGCTTATTAATACATTCACACATGTATGTATATACACAGACCTGTGTTCTCAGTCCATTCTCTTTCGTACTGCTCTTTGACACATTTAATATAAAGCTTTTGTTTTCTGAAGACTTTATTCCTCCTATTGGTTCACACCCTGTCCCTGACCACAGAGATGTGACTTTACCTACTTGGAAACTTGGTTTTAGAACCTGAGACCATCATTAGGTGTCTCAGACTGCTTCTCAGGAAAAGGGAATGGTCCCATTAATCTAAGTGTTCCTTGGCTGTTTATACTGCTTACTCCTCCTCTTCATTCCCACCACTCCCAAACTATGCTGGGAGGGGCCACTGACAGAGTCAGAGTTGGGTGGGGCTTCCAGTCCAGGGCTCTGCCATACATTTGTGAGGCTAATATTGACCTCAGATGCCCAAGATAGCCAGGCCAAAAGTTAATAGGTCAAGTCAACTTGGAAGGCATCCATACTGGCCAACTCTGCTGACCTTTCTTCTCCACCATGTTGAAGCCAGAAGCAGAGATAGAGGAGTGGAGACTATCTTCAAGAGCTCCATCTAGAGACGGGTCACAGCAATTGCATGTTTTCTGGCTGTACTTGGATGCTCATAGTGGAGAAGCAGGAATTCTGGCATTGGCCATCTCCAGCACCATGAGCTACAGATTCTGTCCCTCCCTGCATCTTGTCACTGCATGCCTTAGTTCTCCTTTCCATAGTCCCTTTCCCATGGAGTGGCTATCTCTGGCTTCCTTGCTGCCCAGGTCTCTATGCCATTCTTTTTTTCTGTGTGTTCTCCCTGCCTTTGTTTGCTTCTCTCATGTCAATGAGAGACTAAGAAGAAAGGCCGAAAGCTGATCTTTTAAGAATAAAAGGATCATCCAAATGTGACTTTAACCACTTTATTTTTTAGGAAAGGACAAGGAGGAAAGACTTTGAACCTGTTGGTGTCTGATTTAGCCTTTGGAAAGTGAACAGAAGTACGGAGGGTCCTTCTGAGCAAACTTGGCTCTAACACAGAAACTCACTCATCATGACCCAGTATTCTAGCTTGGTACATGCCCAACACCAACTTCTTAAGTCTTCTTGATGTGCTTAAGAGAAAATCAGAATTACCTAAGATAGAGTGTGAAGCACAAGCTTTCTTCATGGGTGAAAACAAAATCTATGCCCAGACATCTAGGAACATGACAGACTGTACAGTGACTCTGAAACGCATCTAGCTATAGAATCCAGAAAGAATATTCTACCTGGTTGGTTGAACACAGCTAACAGTCTACCCAAGAGCTTTTTAGGTATGTTTTGCAATAGAGTGATATTCATCAGAGACCTTTGGAGAGAGGAGAGACGCCAAGACAAATGTCCTTTCTTTGTGGGACACGAACTTAAACACAGTAAAAAGGATCTCAACCTTACTGCCTGGTAATATTTAGGGTACATAAGAGCCCATATATTTTCTTAGCACCAGAAATATGGAGCATACATTTAAAGTAGGGGAAAAAAGAAACTTAGACAAGAAAGTCCAATTTTCTTAGTCTTACAAAGGGAGGAGCCAAGGCTAGAGGAGCCAGTGCTATAGCTGAGGTCAGAGAAGCTACACGGATCCTCTCTGATCTGTGATTTCCTTTGATGTTGCCGTCAGTTAAGACTTATGAGCTCCCTGAGGCTGGGAGGCCGGGAGGTCTGGAGGCTGGGAGGCTACATTCAGGTTCTGGGACAGTGGGAAAGAAGATGGTGTGGTTGCCATGTCCGTTGACCCACAGAAGCATCTTCCGCACTCTGTGCTTTCATGCCAAACTGTCCATCTCCTTTGCAGCTGGCATCTAGGCTCAGCCCAGTCACTGGCAGGCAATGGATAATTCTGTTCTGAGCACTCACTTCTCTGGCACTGGTTACGGAGCTGAGAGGCTTCGCTGCTTCTAAATCTGAGCATGGAGAGAGGCTTCTTTCACGTCTCCCCCTCCCATGGCTAGTTGGTGGGTTAGAGATTACGTTGTAGGATGGCAGACGCTCACTGACTCCCATCCCTTTCAGCCCTGATTAAGCAGAAGTGGGAATGGACTGGCACCATGTCTTAAATTCAGGCCTGATTACCAGTCCTGAAGCCAGGCATAGTCCAGAAGCCCACAAGTGTTGCCCAGTTTCTCCCACTTGACTTTGAGTCTCAGTTTCCTCCTCTGCAAAGGGAACACACTACAATCTTTGTGATGATACATCTTGTTTGTTAGCGTGACTGGACCTTCAATAAACTAAGAGATAAGATCCTGGGAAGAACTTGATGACATTACTTGATAAGGGAAGGCCCATTTAACTGTGGGTGGCACCATTCCCCAGCAAGGGAGTCATACACTGTAGAAAGTGGGAAGAGCAAACCAAGTACATGCATGTGCCTTGCTGCTCCAGTCTCCTGCTATCTTGGCTTCCGTGTTGTGACAGACTGTACCTTAAGCTATGGGCTAACAGCCCCCTTTTCTCCTGAGTGGCTTTCGTCAAACTATTTACACAGCAGCAGGAAAAGAGACTACAAGAGCCTTCTTCCTAGATCTGCCTTTCTGGGAGACATAACCAAACACACACACACACACACACACACACACACACGGCTTTAGACCGTAAAGGGCTGGGAACTCCATGAGGTGTCTGAAGCATGAAGATAACTCAGGATCAACACTGACCTAGGAGTTCAGTTCCATCTCTGAGACCCGCCATCAGCGTAAAGTCTCACACTGGCTCTGTCTCCCTCAAGCGCTCTTTGAAAACAACAGCTCGGTGCCTTCCACTACGGCAGATAAGCCTGCGTTCAAGGGCCTCTTTCGCTCTTCCTATCTCACTTCCCCTTGCTGCTTCTCTCTCCACTTGCCTTTGCTTCCCATTCCTCTTTCTCTTCCTTCCTCCCCTCCTTACTGTCCCCCATCTTTCTCTGTCCCCAGTTCTCCCTCTCTCTAGCTCTGTCTGATTGACTTCTCTCTCTTTCTCTCCCCCTAAAGCTCTGAGGTGTGTCAAGGTGGCATATCGCTAAAAGTGGTTTGCACCGGGTGTTTTTCCGCCAGAGAGCAGTTAAGTGCCTTATTTTCTCCACTCCGGTAACTAAATTATTCTCCATGTGTTAAACAGTGTAATTAAACACATACACATGAGAGTGAGAAGGCCCCTTCCCCCACCCTTCCTTGTTCCTTGTCAGCAGAGAGAGTGTCAGTCCCAGCCTTCAAGCTCTGTTAGTTTTAATTTGAGTTGTGGAATTAGTAATGGGTTTTGCTGTAACACTGTTGTGGGAAATAGATCGCTCCTTGCGCGGGGTTTGGGCACCATTTCAAATGAGTATTTGTTAAGGGGAAAGCCGCCCTTGTCGTGTTCTGCTACATTACATCAGATTTATTTCCATTGTTCTGAGAAACACCAGCCAGGAGAGGGCTGTGTGCATCACTCCTGGGCAAGCAACAACTGAACACTCCTTCCTGTTTCTTAGCTGACATGGAAAGAAAAAATGCAAACACACCCACCCTTTGTGGCTAGAATAGTCCAAGGACTTCCTGGAGGCAGGAACACCCAGACTGCTCAGGCACCTGTCACCCTAAGGCCTCAGGGAACTGCTTCCCTGGGCCTGTCATTGGAGAAAGTGACTGAGTGAGCCCGTGGTAGGAAAACTGGATGCTGGAGAAAAGTAATTGAGTGGAGAGAGCCCAGGAGGCCAAAGTTGAAAGAGATCTGCAGGCTGCAAAGATTCTTCTGCATCCTTTGGCAATCATCCTCCTCTGCTTGATGAGTCCGAGTGAAATTTTGTCATGTTCTTCCTTGTTCCATGGCATTTCGTGTCATTAGTAGCTCTTTTCCTTAGTGTTGCCCAATAAGGCAGCTACTAGTTACACGTAGATGGGTACAGTTAAATGCAATTTAAATGTAAATGAAATAAAATGGAATCAAATTAAAAGTCAGTCACTTGCCTTACACCAAGAGCTCAAGGGCCACATGTGCCTAGTGATTCCTGTGTTGTATGTGCGATGGTGTGTTAGAGTTCTCTAGGGTGACAGAACCAAGAGAAAGAATATGCATTAAAGTCAGACTTATTACACTGGCTTGCATGATGTGGCCAGCTTAGTTCAACAATGGCTGTCTCACACCAGAGAGGCCAAGAACTCAGTAGCTGTTCAGGGTCCAGAGATAGTCAGACTTCTGCCTTCCCAGATCAGCCATGTTCTGAACGTCTTGGGATCCTGGAGGCAGTGGCTAGAAACAACGACATTTCTGCGCCCTCCCTCCCAGGAAACTTATTTAGATACTGATCATGGTCTCTAGGCTCTTTGCCTGCTTGACTGGACTTCCTTCAGCCTGTATATCTTGCTTGAACAAATTCAAGAAAGTCACCCAATGCTCCAGGAGGGCATAACAAGTCAAAAAACCTGCCCACAAGTGGAATGCTTGCTTCCTTAGCCAAATCCCACCCCTGTTTGGAGACAAGTGAGAAAGAACAGCAATTGGCCCCTTGGAATGCAGCCCCTAGTACTGAGGCTACACGTTCAACACCCTAGTAGGCCAAGAGCTGCTTAATATACAAGGCTAGAGCCACTCCATCTAGAGCAACACACATTGCCTTTGAAGCTGCTCAGAACCCAAACATAGTTTTGCTCCATTTTAAGCAAGAGTGTTTTCTTTTTTCTCCCAACATAATATTTTAATTGATTATTTAGGAATTTCATCCAATACATCCCAATCACACTTGATTCCCAGTACTCTCAGGTCCATCCCCCACCCTCGTGTTCCCACACACACACACACAAAAAAAGAAGAAAATACAAGTCCAATTTGTGTTGCCCATATATTTATTGGAACATGGTCAAGTGCCCAGAGTATTTCCAAAATGAAGTGCTAACTTCGACCCTGCTCTCATTGAATGTGGGCAGTTAGCATTCATATGCAAAGACAGCTTTGGAGCAGTCTGGGTCACACTTTATCCTCTCAGTTCTGAGGTCACTTAGAACTTTGATTCTGTCAGCTCTTGGGTAGTGGCTGGCCTTCATTTCCATTATTAAACATGATCAGAAAGTCTCAAAGGATCTTCATTTAAATCTTAACCCTTGTCTTTGGTGATTGAGGCAGAAACGCCAAGCAGAGCACAGCAAGGAACATGATTCAATGCCCATTACAGTACAGTGATGACCAGATAATCCAGACTCGCTTATCTGTATCTCTGGGTCAAAATGTACACTATGAATTTTGTTACTGTGCTACGTTCTGCCTCTCTTTGCCTCATTGCACAGTGCTCCTGTCTGGCAGGATGCATGGACTGCCCAAGCTAACCTAATAAGATGAGATTTTTAGTAAAAAAAAATGTTTTCAAAGACAGGAACACCCCCTCCAAACACACACACACACACACAGACACACACACACACACACACTTCCTCCAGCATTATTTACTAAATACTCAAAATGTTCCTTGCAAGACTATTTCAATTTTTTTCTATCAGACTTGTTAAAGTTGCCAGAGACCTACAAAAATCCTTAAATCATAAAAATTGTAGTGTTAATTAAAAATCAACTTTAAACAAAGAAAAAAGGGAGATAAGCTCACACAGTCTCTTTTATTAAATACCCACAACTGTTAGCATTTGGCTTAGCTTGTAAAGTTTAAACTGATATTTTAATATGTTTATGTAAATTAGAAGACAGTCATGTTCTTCAAATGACACTGTGAAGGAAGATGAAGCCACAAGCTGGGAGACAATACTTGAAACATATCTACCCAACCAAAGATGAATATCTCAAGCAGATAAAGAAGTCCTACAAATCAATAAGAGAAGGACAAGCCAGTAGATAAACATGTATAACATATGAATATTCATTTTTCAAGGGAGGGAGCAGGAATGGAGAAGAAACATATTGAAAAATGCTCAATCTTACTACTAATCAGGGAAACAAATTAAGACCACAACGAGTTGCTATTTGCTCACACTAGACGGATACTAATGAGAAACTTGCCAATACCCAGACTCACTCAGGATATACAGCAGTGGAGATTTCCTTGGAGTACAAGATAGCTGACTTTGACTGTGTGGTCCATACTCCACACTCAGAACTTCCACTCCAGGAGACCCAACCTGAAGACATTAGGGCAAGGTCTGCCTAAGCATATTTATGGCATATTTACTCTTCTCATTAAAGCGAAGAGAACTTTTAATATCAGTGGAAAGATGGCCATGTAAGATGTAGGGTAATGTGTGAGATGGGAAGGAAAAGCAATGATAAATATTATATATAAGCTATGTACGGCACCCAATTTTAGCAACCTTGGGTACAACTAGTACATAACCGTACCTATTTGAAGTACAAATGTTGATGGAATTGGAAGGTGTCCATGTGTGTGATGTCCTCACCACACTCAAGATGAGTACCAGTGTCACCTTCAAAGGCTGTAATGCACTCATTCTTCCCCCTCGATTTATGGGTGGCCACTCACCATTTTCTGTCACAATTCCATTAGTTAAATGTACTTGTGTGGTGTGTGCTCCTTTCCCCTCGATGCCTTCACCCAGCACAATGACTTTTGTGATTTCTCCATGTTGTTGCGTATGTCAACAAGTATCAGCGCTCTTACGTTAAAGGGGCCTTTACATCTTTCCATTCATTCAAAGAATTGTGTTCTCAGTACTGCTAGGTGCTGCCCAGCCAATCTTCCACTGACATCCATTCCCCTACACTCCAAGGTCCTAATTAATATTCCCCAATTCCCTTGGATCGGCAAACTTCTTAGAATACGTAATCAGTACCAGGAGAGCTATGGGGTCAAACTGGAGTGAGCCTCCAGATTGAGCTGAGTTCCCTCCACCCCTACCCAGACTGGTATGAAGGAAATTTAGTCTCTGGTGTGACTGCATCTAGAGATGTAATCATAAAAAAACTCGTTTATGTTAAGAATATAGACGACATACAAATGACCGTAGCCTTATATAAACAGGAAGTGAGAACACAGAATCAGGACTCGCTTATAGCCTCCAGATGGAATCAATAAAATCAGTTGCTAGTAGGCCCAGTTGGCGAGGGGGTGGTGTTAGGCAGCAGAAGCTGACTAAAAGTTTTTCCCTCCGCAGAGGAGTGTAGAAAAGACTGAATTCAGTCTGTTTCATAGATTCAAAAGTCAGCAGGAGGGGCGGTTTCATAGCCCCCACCACTACTTTTCCTAAAGCCTGACCCATTAACTCATCCAATTTCTCAGTCTCTTCCCATTCTGCCATTATCATACCTTCCTGTGGCATTTTTCTTGATGTACCCTGAGAGACCCAGCAGCCAGCCAGACTTTAATCTGAGCATCAGGTAGGGCTTCCCTCTCGTTGGTTTTCTCTTTCTCACGTCAGGTGAGAACGTGAGGCAAGTAGAAAAGGAAAGAAACCTCAAAATCCCTCCAAAGAGACAAGTGGTCCTTCCTGGGGCACATAATAGCGACATATCGTCAAGTTCTGCAGATGAGCAACTCGGGAAGGAGAAGACATGGTAGGTGTGAGGCACGTGTGCTACGTGTGTGTGTGTGTGTGTGTGTACATGGTATGTCTGTGTTAGCTGAATAAACCTCCTTTTCTGTCTTTTCTGTTATCCATCAAGATTCTCCCCAAGAAGTGGACATGAAGCTCCACCCTACTGAGGTACCACGGGTAATTGATAGCTTCTGAGGAAGGGAGACGCAGTTTTCATTAAGGGTGGAGCCTCCGGTTGGTCAACCATGCTGCAGGAGACAGCCCTACGTCCAAGTGAACTTGGGTGGCACAAATTGGACTCAGTGGGTTTAAAAAGAAAAGACAATGAGGGCAGGAAATTGAGTGAGTAGGGAGATAGAGGAGGGCCTAGGAGAAGACGGGTGGTGAATATGTTTGTAACTTCAAATAATAAATAAAAATATTATTTTAAAGAAGCAGGGTTGAAAACTGAAAAGAAAAGATTCTTCCCTGGAGTATCCTACCTCATCCAGCAGCAGACATCATCTGCCTCTGCCCTCCCTCCTGGGCCTAGACAGCCCAGTGAATGAGCAAACAGTGGGGAACACAGAGTAAGAGACCTTCAGGCCTTTGTGATCCTAGCCTACCCTTGAACCCACGGAAATTCTTGTCTTAGAAGATGCCAGGCCACCACAGAACCCATTTATACTCAAATGATAGTGGTCATTGGACTAAAAACGATTACCTATTGACCACTTTCTATTTACTAGTTATGGTGTTATGCATTCTACAGGCACAGTTTCTTCTGAGTCTCAGAATGACCCTATTATGTATGTAAAGTAATCTCCATCTTATGAATAAGAATGGTAACTCTTGAATGGGCATGCCTAAAGTCTGGCCAACCCACTAGCCAATGGCGGGCAATGGGAGTGCCCTAGAATGGACCAGGGACTCATTCCCCACTTGTAAGACCTCTAAATGATTCTGACAAATAAATGAAACAAAATCCTTTAAACTTTAATTTTTACATGCAATTATGGGCTCCTTACTAGCAATCCCATAATTGTGTTATTAAGGGTAACTAGAGTGTGTTTTTTCATAAACTAAAATTGGGTCATTGCTAGAGTTTTTCACATAGTCCAATTCAATATTTGATGGAGAGGCAGGAGGCTAGGTAATTCTGTGTTGGTTCCCTGGGCCCTGAGCACGCAGACTTGGCAAACCCACAATTTCCTAACTCTTCATTACCAGGTGTCATTGCCATTGCCTAGAATTGACAAGCAATTTCTATCACTGTTTTCCTGCTCTTGAATGATAGCTTGCTGTTACTCCAGCTCTGTCACTACTATTTAATTTGATGTGGGCTCTCTGAATAACCCCCTTGCAGGCAGAAAGCTGTACGGAATATCTTAGTTTTTGTTTCCCAAGGAATAAAATTGAAGAAATAAATATATCTTGCTAGGTGAAGACAAACAAGTTGTCTGTATTTAACCATTATTTTAACTCAGGTTATACTACATGGATCTGATTATATTTAACTATTTTTGGTCCATAACAATACCAGTTTTATAGAACTCAGTCGAATAATGCCAATGTAAATTATTCCTAACTTATCTGGGAGAAAGTGTAAGTACAATTTCCCTCTGAATGTGCTCGTACGGTGGCGCATAACTGGCGATATTCTGTCTGTGAATTTGCGCTATCTCAGTAATTTGCCACATACCACTACCAAGTAACTGCAAGATAATTGCAAAGTTATTCTAAGTTTGCATATGTTTTTCTGGGATTCACAAGTCTTGGCTGTCAGTTCGTCTTAATCCCTTATGAGTTACTTCCCCCATGTTCCCTTACTCTTTCCCACTTGATTTCTTCACTCTGAAGCAGTAGTGGTTGGAAAATAATGGACATTCGGACTTTATGTGCCGCCTACAGAGACCTTTGCCAAAGACGCTCCAATAGCAGGACTTTAAGACCTACATGGGGTTTTCATGCCCCGCTAATAAGGTAAATTTTGAACAGCGATCCAGGTTAGCTTCACAGATGGTGGACGGGGTGTATATGTTGTTGAAATCCATCAGTTACACCTGTATGGCTTCCTGGACAAGAATCCCAAACCTTTATTGACAATGTATTAAGGAAGTTGGACACTGGCATTTAATGAATGATACTGTATACCAGCGTCTTGGTTGGGTCAAATCTTATTTAATATCATCACAAACCCTCTAAGTTTGGTACAACTGACCCATGTAGGTAGAGAGATTGGTTCATAGGCATGGGAGCTATTTCAGTATTGTAGACCCAAAGGGTAGGTGGAAAAAGTACAAAGCAAACTTTAAAACCCATGGCCATTCACCACGCTACCTCCCCTCTCCTGCTTGTTCAATTCATCATCTCGTCTGACAGGCTCCACCTATAAAACGGCCCTGAGGTTTATCTACGTTTTGCCATCCTTGGCACTGATGCTCTGCCGCTCTTTCCTGAAGGCAGATGTGTGGGGCTCCTCCAGTCTGCATGAGTTCTCACGTCATCATCCTATCTACAGACATGATCAGGACACATCACACACACACACACGCACGCGCACACACACGCACGCGCACACACACACGCACGCGCGCGCACACACACACACACACACACACACACA
>LOEQ01006234.1:66223-86726 GCA_001685075.1 Bramus lutescens | reverse complement strand
CACACACACACACACACACGAACGCTTGTTCGTGGCTGTCAAAACCCCAAACAGACAAAATGAAAACAAATGAAAAAAGCTTAATTGGACTTTCCATTCTGCCTTTGTAGCCATTTTCCCCTAATACTTACCTATTCAAATCCCAACCCCACTAAACCCTTCAAATCACTTCCTAGTCTCCCAGACCCTATGACTTCACAAGCCCAGCTTCCGGGGCCTCTGTGGTGTACTTGCTACTCAGGGCAGCTACAGACACATAAAACATTGCCCACCATTTCTCCATCTGGTAGATTCTTCTTCCTCCAAGGATTGATTCAAATGTCACCAGCTATGGACATGTCTTCCTAGGCTGTCCGACAGTCATAGCGCTTCCCATTTATGGCCATGGACTTTGAGTAGTGTCTGTTGAATGCTAGCTGCTTGTTGAAATGTCTAATCCATCTTTCTCACTTGGTAATGAGCCCCTGGGGGATAAAGATCATGATGTATTTATCTTCAGATTGTCGACGTTCAGAAGAGTGCCTGGCACGAGGTCGCTGCTCAATACATGTTCATTAAAGGGACAAATTCCCTCATAGTCTCTGGTGCACACAAAAACACACGGAGATGCTAATTCAGTACACCAAGTTGAATGTAACCAGGAAGTAGGAATGTTGAATTTTAGTTGAGGCTTACCCGCCCGGGGGTTCTATGCCCAGGGACAGCAGAGATCTGATTCTCAGATCTTATGAAAGTGAAGGCATCAAAATCTCTGTCACTGATCATTTTTGTTTTTCTTACCAGGAAGAACAGACTTCAGACATCTCTCTAGAGACAGTCATGGCGTATAACCCAGAGCCTCTAACAGAGACCTCGGTGGTTAAGTTCAAGAATCAGGACTTTAGGTCCTTACGGGATCGATGCCTGAGCAGGGGTCAGCTGTTTATAGATAATACATTCCCTGCAGAGGCATCTTCCATAGGCCAGAAGCTGCTCAAGGGAAGACACCTTTCAAAACTGGAATGGAAGCGGCCACAGGTGAGTGAGCCCCACCTGGGAACACAGCAGAACAAGCTCTGCGCATTGGGAGCTGTGGGCCATGGCATCTCCTAGCAAAGAGAGGGCCATCCAGCCACAAACCAAACAGAGAGAAAATAAGATTATCTGGTTTCTCTGCTGCAGTCTTATGTTCAGTCCAAGGAATAGGAAGGCTCTGTGCTCAGAGCTGGAGCCTGGACCACTGCTTCTAACTCGGTTCTAATAATGACCTCATCAGCAGATTAAAACATCTCAGTCCTGTGACTAGAAAAATGGCATGCCATGGATCCAGAGGCTGTGCTAGTCGGTCCCCAGGGTCTCTCCACCTCTTTAATTGAGCCCATCTATCAGTCTGTCACCTTTTATTCTCTTCAAGTGTGAGTGTCTTTATGTTCCTTTCTTCTTCCCTACTAGAATTGACTCAAAAGGAATATATCATGTCAGTCATTTGTACTATAAAATGAATTTAAATAATTGCTTTGCCTCTCTCTTATAATCACATTCTCAGTCTTGAGAAAGGACTCCAGACATCCCCTGTGACATCAGAGCAGGAGTACAGGGCAGCGTTCCCATCGCTCTGACTCCCCCATCTCAGCGATGGCCACTAACTCTACTTTGCAGTAGGGTGAGCCCTGCTGGTTTCGAGAACTATCTCAATCTTAGAGCATGAAGCTCTTTGGGAAACATTTCAGTGGGCTGAAGTCTCTCATGATCTCAACAGGACTCATATGAGTGCAAAGGAGCTAAACAGGAAATGCTTTGGGATGCCTGATGTGCCCTCCTCACACCACCAAACCCGCCAGTGTAGTCTGAAATAAGAAAATAGTACAAAGTCTGTCAGTGGATTGTGAGAACAGTTTTCAAGCACAGCTTATATGCCAAGCACTGTACCTGGCACATTGGGTAACACACCAGACCAGCTTGTATAGAACCGTGTTTTCTGGTGATGCTGGGAAGAGGTTGGGAGATGCCACAGTGTGCACCTTATTCAAGACTATGTAATTCAGTTCTGCACACTGGAAAGAGAACTCCAAATACCAGGCTCAGAAGAGGAAAATTCTTGCCTGAGCCCAAACGATTCTATCTCTGGGGAAGGAAAGGGCCAATGGGAACCAGGTGGAGTTTCAATGCTAGTTCAGGAAAGCTGGGTGCACTCATTGATGTATGTAGTCTTGTATGGTTGATCCAATCAGCCCTCGGCAGCAGGGCCTTAGTTACAGCTCTCTCCTTTCCTCTTGACCGCCTAAGGAGATAGACAACTCTAAAGAAATTCTGAGGAGTCATTTTTCATCCTCTGTTGTTTTTAAAAGATTAAATTCATTTACAAAGTATTTTTGCTTCCCTCCCAAGGTGCTGAGCAGTCTGTGTGAGACCTTCTAGTATTGAGAATTTAACAACATTCCTATTTAGAAAAGGTAGAGGGAACCTAATTACCTAATCCCATCAACATCATAGCTTGTAATGTCTTTGGGGAGCAAGGAGAAACTGAGGCAAGTAGAAATGACTCACATAGAATTAATCCAGAAATCCAAAGTTAAGGAACCTAGAAGCTGTATCCATTTTTTCCCATCATGCTTCACACCTAGGGACTTACCCATATTCAATTAACAGTCATTGTTCATTTCATCATGTACTTTCAAGTATCGTATGTCTTAATGTATTCCTTTCCAAATTTAACAATACTTTTATTTATAGAATACCTTCTAAAGCTTCCCATGTAGCTTATCTTACTTGTAGCCTTTATTTTTTTTTAATGTTACAAGAAAGAAAACAGGTTCAGACCAATGATATGCTTGACTGAGAAGACATGATCAGAGAGATAAGGGCCCAGGAGTTATATCAAGACTCCCAAGGCCACATGCTATGCTTTTACCCACATGAACTTGCATGCCTAAGGAAGGCTTATTAGGATTTGGGGAGAATAAATAAATGAATGAGTGGGTGGTAGGTGACTGTCCTCAAATCACTTGTTCAGGTTTCAAGCTCATACCCACAACAGAGAAACCCTTTTGTTGACCAGTTTCTCACACAGGCTAGCAAAAAGAAAACCCCTTACTACTGTGACATTTCTGCCTACTGCAGCTTGATATGCAGAGTCTTGAAAAAGACAACCAGTCTAGCCCGGGCCTCATAATGAGGCCAAGATGGATATAGTGTTGTGGTTTTCAGCTCTTTGAATAATTTTTATTGTGAGGAACGACCATTAAACCCATTCTGCAGATAAAAACAGAAACAGAGTAGAACCATCAGTCTGAGGTCATACAACTAGACAGCTCAAGACCTAAATGCTGATTTCACATTATATTGTGCCCTATAAGTGTCTTCATGAACTCATGTACGTATTAATTCTTGACTGTTGGTCATCCCAGCTATTTTATGCACCATTAGACTCCCCAACCTCATACGGTCAACCAAGAATCAACCCTTCCGTAAAGTCAATTTCTGTTCTTAGACAATCTCTTTGTTCAATTTCATAGATGAAAAATAATAGGGATGAAATCTGGACCTGTAGCATACTACATACTATTATTTTTAAGGAGGAACTGATTGCGATGCTTAGTACTAGCACATTATTAAGTACTTACTAAACGCTTCCTGTTATTTCTCTAATCCCTCAATGTTCTTAGATTTTCACAGTCCAAGAATTTCAGTTTCAACCCTCAGACAAAATCAGCAAATGTTTCCAAGGAGAAATGTAGGTCAGAGAAAACTATGAGGGACTAAGGGGCTGCTGGGGAGGGAGGTGCAAAGTACACGTCTTCTCATGGTCTGTATCCCATCTCTGCTTCCACAGTCAAGCCTTTCCCATCTACAAACTGCTTGATGCTTCTCCATGGGTCTTTTCGGCTCACCTGCTGCTCCAAGGCTCCACAGCCCATCTCCATATTCTAGCCTGTTCCAGACAATGGAGAAATTCCGTATTCTGGGCAACTGCTAAACCTTCATGGATATTATTCTTCCTAGAGTACCTGTCCCAGCTCAGTAGATTCAACAATAACCTACGAGTCAGGGGCCTGAGACCCACGCTCAGTTCTCTGGGCCTAGCACAGAAAAGTTGTTTCACGTCCCATGACTCTTTTTCTCTCTCCCTCCTTCCCTTCACCTGCTGCCTTAGTTATTTTTCTTGTTGATGATCCAAAATACCTGGCATAAGCAGCTTAGGGAAAGAAGAGCTTCTTTCGATTGGCAGTTTAAGGGTATTGTCCGTCATGATTAGGAAGGCGTGGCAGCAGGAACGGAAGGTGGCTGACTGTGCTGTGCCCACAGTCAGGAAGCAGAGATAGTGTTCATGCTCAGACCCCTTTCCTCTTGATATTGAGTCCAGAACCCTTGCCCATGTAATGGCTCCAACCACATTGTTAATTCCCACTAGAATTAACATGATCTAGAAAATTCCTCACAGGTATGCCCACAGGTTTGTTTCCCAGGTAGCCCTAAATCCCACCAGATTGAGAGTCAGGATTAGCCATCACCCTTGCATGTCCTCTTCTCTCTTCTCCTTCCCTCTAACAATGAGTCCAGTGTGTTTTTTCCTGCCGGAATGTTGTTGAAGGGAGATGTTTCTCACAGCCTGACTCTTTCTGCTTCTCTTTAAGCGATGTCCAAGCCCACTCCTCACTTCAACTTGGGCTCTGCAGTAGCCTGTGACCTTGTAGGGAATGTTCTCAAGGATTCATCATTCTTGATGCTCCCTGTAACCTCTGCTCTCAGTAAGAAATAATGCCAAGAGTTAAACATGGGGGTATGTGTGTGTAATGTATTCTCTAATTAAATTGGTACTTAGATGGCCCCCTTTTAGGAGAACTTTTATTCTGTGGATAATAGTAATAAATCCCACTTACTGAGTATGTACATAGTTGAGGTGTTATACTAAGTGCTTACATGCAATCTGTCACTTAATTGCCCTCACCATCCTGTAAGGTGGATGCTATCATTATGCTCACTAAATAGATCAGCAGTGTCCTGCAGCCCCTCCAGCAATGACAGAGGTGCTCACTCTCTCCATTCGCTGCCATGGGTACCAGTCAAATGTGTCTGCTGTGTACTTGAAACATGATCATTGTGTGGGGTGATGGAAGTTTTATTGTTAAGTCTAAACCAGTGGTTCTGACCTTCTTAAGGCTGCCTCCCTTTAATGCAGCTCCTCGTGTTGTGCTGACCTCCAACCATAAAATGATCTCATTTAAACTTCATAATCTGTAATTTTGCTACTGTTATGAATCATAATGTAAATATCTGATACGCGAGGTATCTGATATATAACCCCCAAAGAGGTTTAGAGCCACAGGTTGGTAACTGCTGGGTCTAAATCCACATGTATAACTGCGGCTGCCGTAAGGGACAGCACGGAACTGAGGGCGGTGGGGGTCAACACATCATCACCAATGTGGAGAGACCAAGGAACTGGACCATCATCTTTGACCTTGATATTCAGGGAAAAAAATAATCTACTCCCCAAAGAATGGAACAGTATGTCTAAAGCATGTTCTCTAATAGTTCCTTGAAGCTCAGTTCACAGCTTTATTGTGGACCCGGTCTGTGGTCACTCCGGAGCAATGAATCTGCCTACCCAGGAAATATCTTCATGTAGTCAGAATAGTTTCCCATGGGAACATTCACTCACTAGAAGTGACTCACTGAAATGTCTTCTTCATAAAAAGAAGAGGGAAAAAAGATAGAGATCTGAACAGGGGGTAGATTGTAAAGATGTTCTATCATGTAACAGTTCCCAGAAGGTACTTAAAGCAGCTGTGCCAACAGCCAATTGCCATCGAGTGGGAAAATCTTTGACGACAACACATCAGAATTCTCTCAGAAAAGCAGGAAAGGAATTCTATTGCCACCTCCGAGCCAAAGCCTAGTCACCATCTGGAAGGGCTGAGCAACAAAACGACGAGTCTAATTGTTACCAGCTGAATATGAAATGTTCCCACAGACTTGGGTGCTGATGCTTAGTCTCCAGTGGGTGGCAACATTTTGGGTGGCTCTAGAAACATTAGGAGTTAGGGCTTAGTAGGAGGAAGTAGGCATTGACAGGCAAGCCTTTGAAACTTATACCTGGTCTCCAGTCCTCTGGCTGTTGTCTACTTCCTGTCTACTATGCTGTGAACAGCCTCCTCCAACACAACATCTTGCCACACGATGTTACAATTTAAGGGCGCCAATGAGCCAACTCCCCTCCCCCAACAGTGTTCTGAAATAAACCTTTCCTCTTCTAAATGTTCCCCAGGTGTTTTAGTCACGGCTGTGCAAAGGTAACTAGTAGACATGTTTTCTTACTCGAGACCAGCACTTTGTGTGGGAAATTCATATGTAGTCATCAAAGAAAATATGGTGATGCAAATGTCCACAGACTCCAGAGGTGATCAAGAGGAGTGGCTTCTGTGTTGCCCCTGCAGGTGATGTTTGCCAAGATTTGCATTACATGGGTTTCTGATATTCCTAATAAAACGGAGAGTAAGCCAAACTTGGCCTGGAGAAAAGGACCTATAGCCTAGACTTAAGTGACTATAATTACTTAATTTGACAACTACTTAGTTTGAGGAATAGTGATAGCTTGTGTATTATTCAGATTTTCCAAATACCTGACAAAATATATAATATACGTATGTATGTATTTTCATATCTACATAGCACTGATATATAATTACATATTATCGATGAATTTCTCAACATCCATATTGGTAACAGGTGCTCATATATTAATCCAATATACCTATCTATAACCTACTGATGTATTTATTAGGAGAAATTTGTTCCAAGATTTTGGGTTCTTATAGTTGTGAGTAACATCATGACTTGCAGTCTGCCACCTAGAGACATAAGAAAGTCTTAAGTCAGTGGCCTGAGAGCCAGTGAAACCGCAGGTGTGATTCCTAGTCTGAGACCAGGAAACCATTTTATCAGATCAAGCTGAGAGCAGGCAAATTCTTTTCCACCTTTGTTATAGTTGGGTACCTGATGAGCTAGATAGGATCATATGTTCCTGCCCACACTGGGGAGGGCAGGCTGCTTTACTGAGTCCACAGATTCAGATACCAATCCACCCACCCCTTCTCTGACAGACACGCCCAGATAAAACATTTACCAAATAAATGATCCAGTTAAACTGACGTCTCAATTTAACTACTACAGCTTCCTTTGGCATACCTAACATTTCTAAGCCCTCAGAGGCTCTGTCTATCTCACTGAGTCAAATACTTCAAGCTGGGAGAGACTCTCACTACTGGGGTGTTGAGAGGGGAAGAGAGACCCTTGGAGGCAATCTGATCTGGGACATAGCACTGAACCTCTCAGAACCTGGTTCCTTGCCCCGGATGGGCCTCAGAGTCACCTTGGGATTATTGTCAGTCTTAAATGCTACCTCTGGCTGACCTCCTGAGTCACAGGTGTGGGGGTGGGGCTCCACAGCCTTTGGATCTACAAGGCTGCCAGCTGATTCTGAATCACCCTCTGCTGGGAATTCAGCACAGGTCTCTTCTAGGATCTTATTGTAATAACGTCTCCACTGCCCAGGTTTGCCAGATCCACCTGCTAATCCGGGACTTTTCAAGGCCTCAAGCCTGCTCCTCCTCAGCCACAGTGACACACGTTCTGTGGGGGCCTTTTTGGGGGAAACCAGATGAGCGACCTGAAAGGCTTCTGAGTGCCATCACACTATTCTGCTTTGCTTATAACTTCCATTATTTTGATAAAAGTTTGTGTTTTCATCAAATGCCTTCATAGCATTTAGCAAAAGAGTATAAATTTTCCTCCTCTGGGCCCATGTAAGTGCTTTTTTTCTGCTATTAGGGATCCTGAAATGAAAATATTCCTGCATTTTTCCTGTAGGACTCCCTTCTTGGTGATAATAAGTCAGTTAGTCTAAGTCAGTCTGGTTTGTGATGTCAACATGTGTGTACTTGTATGTGTGTGTGCATATGTATATGCATTTGTGTATGTGTGTTTACTCTCTGGTTGTACACAGAACTCACTGGCTTCTTAATTAGCAGTCAGGTTCTTTTTTTTTTCTTAACACTGAAACTGTAAATGAAACAAAACTTGTTTACCCTCTGAAAGTTTGAGAGAATTCATAGGAAAATTACATACATAGGTATACTAGGGTGATAGTCTTCGAAATCTTAAAAACAATGGCCAAGATTATTGATTTGGGGTGTTACTAATTTAAGTCTTTTTATCATTATTAGTATTTTAATTGATCAGCATACAATTTTGAGTTATGCATTTATATTTCTAAAACCTATTTTTATTTCTAATTGTATTTGAGTTTCTCTACCATATTTACCAAAGGTCGGTTCTATGTAAAGCAGCTATCTGGAGCAGAACAATTTATTTACCTTATTATTCTTGCTGTGTTTCTGGCTTATTTTATAACTTGCAGGTTGTTTTCTTTATCTCTTCCTTCCTCCCATTTTTGTCCCTTCCTTTCTATTATCTATGAATTGACTGCTTAATTTATATTTGATTCTGTCTTGTTTAATAATGAATGCATTCTAGGCTACGGGTTTGTCTATGAGCACAGCCATTTTAATTTTGCAGCTGTCACACCAGAGAAAGGAATCAATAATTATCGAACACACACCCTGTCAGAGGCTGTATTAAAGTGCTCCACATCCTTCCTCATTTGCAAATGGAAGGACTCATCCTGCTTTGTGAGTCTGTTTTGAGCCTGCAGGGAATAGCCTAGAAGGGCGACTCAGAGGGAGGTTTGTAAATGGTGGCCATCACTGGGCTTCAGAGTTTGATTCTCTTAGCTGTTCCTACACTTTGTCCCCATGTTACACAGGAGGACACTGAGCTACAGTAAAGAAGAAGAAAGTGTTCAAGGTCTCCAGGTCACCTGGGGAGACACGTCAGGGCAAGATTCCATCTGCAGGCTGTCTGGAGGGACCCTCCAGACACAACACCCTCCTGCGCAAGTCACAGGAGCAAAGCCAACAGGGCAACTGCCAAGGAGCTGAACAGTGGATGAGGTTAAGTGCAGGATTGGCCATGTTCCTGGTCCAAACCTCCATGGTCTCCACCTACTCCTGTTATATGTGCATGCATGTGTGCATGTATGTGTATGAGTCACAGGTATAAATGTGCACACGGAAGCAAAAGGGCAGTTTCAGTTGTCATCTTTCCTAAGGTACCATCCACCTTGATTTTTGAAATGAGGTCTCTCACTTTTCCCTGCAATTTGCAAAGCAGGCTAGGCTAGTTGGTGGGCAAGCCCCGGGTATCTGCTTATTTCTGCCTCCCTAGTGCTGGGATTATAAGTGTGCTTACACCATCCCGACATTATATATACACTTTTATTTATTTTTATATTTTTTTAGTTTT
Source organism: Bramus lutescens (assembly GCA_001685075.1). Lineage (NCBI taxonomy): Eukaryota > Metazoa > Chordata > Mammalia > Rodentia > Cricetidae > Bramus > Bramus lutescens. The sequence continues at coordinate 77,384 of LOEQ01006234.1, read as the reverse complement.
CGAAAGTATAATTACATCATTCCCTCCTTCCCTTTGCCCCCTCTAACCTCTCCTATGTACCTCCTCCCCTTGCTCCCTCTCAAGCTCATAACCTCTTTTTCTTGAATTGTTGCTGCATACATACACATGCACACACACTCTTAAAATAGAAACACAACCTACTCAGTCCATATAATGTTACTTACATGCACATGATTTCAGTGATGATCATTCAGTGCTGAATAACCAATTTGGGTGTTGTTCCCTGAGGAAGACTATTTCCCCTGTTCTCAATATCTCTTGGCTGCCTGTAGTTTTCTGTCTAGTGTGGAGACCTCATAGGTCTCCCTTCCATGTTAGCATGCCTATTGGTACCTTATGTTTAGGGAGCCATGTTGAAGAGACTTCACGGGTGTAGCTTCTCTGGCATTCTAGGAGACACAATCTCACAGCAAACTTCCAGTTCCTCTGGCTCTTCAATCTTCCCACCCCCTCTTCCTCGATGATCCCTGAGCCTTAGGTGCAGGAATTGTGTTGAAGAAGATGTATCCATTGGGACTGGGCACCACGGGATCTCTTGTTTTCTGCATTTTGACCAGTTGTGGTGTTCTGTAATGGTCTCCATTTGTTGCAAAGAGAAGTTTCTTTGATTAGAGGTGAGAACTGTACTTATCCATTGGCAGAAAGATATTTTAGACTGTAGTTAGGGATTATGCTGGTTTACTAAAGTGGTGTTTGTAGATTCTCCTCCAAGATCCATGATGCCACTAGGCCCACATAGATGGCTGAGTTTCAGGTACCAAGCATGGTTTCCCTCTCGTTGAACAGGCCTTTAATATGGGGTCTGGGGACCAAACTAAGGCCATCATGCTTGTTTGAAAGGTAAAGTACTTTACCACTGAGCTATCTCCCCCAATTCCTATGAGTAGAGCATCAGAACTGAATGTCTTCATTCAGAGAGCAGACCTCCTTTGAGACTTCTAGTTCCTAGTAGAAAGAGGGACAAACCATGGACAATGAAGTGTGCCCACATTGTTTTAAAACCAGCTGCACAGCCAGTGCCCAGGACCATGGCTCCTCAGAGCAGTTTTTCCTACTTGTGTGAACTGGAAAGATTTCCAATTGCACCCTGGCTATGGTTCTAACAGAAGGCCCCACTGGAGAGCCAAACTGTGCCTCTCCTGCATCTGATGGGGTCGATTCACAGCCAAGAAAGCGAGTGAAGGCTGCGAGGAAGACAGCTGTGCTTGAGAACATGCACCTTTGCTTGTCCCCAGTTCATGTTCTTGCCAGGAAACTCAGGCAACACATGACAGGCTGGCAGGGTTGTCTGTGGTGTAGATCTCTGTCCTTTTGTGGCTGCTAGGGCCCTTCTCTCTGGGAAACAACAGTGGAGCAGTGAGCAGATTATGCAAACATATACAACAGAAGAGCCACACAGAGGTTACAGGGGAAAAAAATCCACGGCCTCCTTAAAGGAAACAAATGTAGAGGGCTAGTGGGCTCTGGAGTAGGAGCATAGTTTACTCCGATGTGTCCCAAAAGTGTCTGGAGACCCCCTTAGGGGTTCTTATATCATTCACGTCTTCCGAGAGTCCTCCAACATCACCCTGATGACGTCACGTCTTGGCATTGCTGCATTTCTCTTCTGTGGCAGCTTAAGTGTGTGGGGGCTAGATGACGGGGCAGATAGAGGTTTCCAGACTCGGTCTGTGAGGAGGTGAGGGATGGGCAATGAGCTGAGTAATCCGAAGCTTGGGTCCTGGGTAGCAGGCGAGTGAACTAGAATCCAGAGCTGGGAGTAGCGGAGCTGAGTTCTGAGGGATGCTGTTGTACTGGCCGGTTTTGTGTCAACTTGACACAAGCTGGAGTCGTCAGAGCAGAAGGAGCCTCAGCGGAGGAAATGCCTCCATGAGCTCCAACTGCAGGCGTTTTCTTAGTGATCAATGGGGGAGGGCCCAGGGATGATGGGGCCATACCTGGGCTGGTGGTTTGGGGTTTTGTAAGAAGGTGAGCTGAGCAAGCCAGGGAAGCAAGCCAGTAAGCAGCACCCCTTCATGGCCTCTGAATCAGCTCCTGCCCCCAGGTTTTTGCCCTGTTTGAGTTCCTGTCCTGACTTCCTTTAGTGATGAACAGCAATGTGGAAGTGTAAGCCAAATAAACCCTTTCCTCCCCAACTTGCTTTTTGGTCATGGTGTTTCATTGCAGCAACAGAAACCCTAACTAAGACAGCTATTTCCCAGAAAAAGCATTACTCAGAGAAAGTGTAGTCCTGATATTTCTCAAAGTGTCCTCTGATGAATGGATCCTATTCACTTTTATTTGTTTATAACTGTCTAATAAAACACAGGCTTGTTGGGAACAGACAGGCTGACTATTTGATATAAAGATCTTCAGGCCTTATTTATGACGTTTCCTTGTGTAGTTCCTTTGTGCATTTATTGCCTGTCTTGTCAGCTACATATACACCCTTTTGACACCTGCTTTCCTGAGAGCCATAAAACACAAAGAACAAAGGAAAGTTTCCTAATTCATATTTTAGGCACCTATTTAAGAATTAACTTCTGTTGATGCTGTGGGTACCACCCTGAGGCAAAGAGGAATGAGAGAAGCTCATAACCTTTCTTTGTCTTTTGTAAGGATTTATCAGAGGATCCCCCTCACTTCATCCTGGAAGGGGCAAGCAGATTTGACATCCAGCAAGGAAGAGCAGGTAAGAACGCCACAGCTTCCATGCCAGCCTTTTGACTTGGTCTTCACATGGGAAATTATAGTCTTAAGCCAAGTTCATAGACGCCTATCCAACCAGTAGCCTGTAATCTGCCCATTAGCGTTTCCACTAACTGGAGAAAGGGCCTCTCTGAGGATCTCTTTGTGATTGCTGCTCTGAGCACAGTACCTGGAGAAGGTCAAGGCCACTCATCCATCAAGGGAAAGCAGAGAAAACTCCTGCATGGATTAGAGAGACCCCTGCATAGAAAGGGGCAGGGCAAACATTAGCAAAGAAAAATACAGGTGCATTTTCTGCAATTATATAAAGTATCATTGCTGACTCTGTTTAGTGGTTAAAAAGATTGCTGGATGTCAGCCCTGGGCAACTATAAGAAAAGGATTCAGGGAGCAAGTGGAACCCCTTCATTGTCAAAGCCTAGCTGGGGCTTCCCTGATCTTCCTTACTAGACATACCCACCCTGTCCCCCAATACCTACATCACCAACACTGGATCCTGTTCTCCATCTTTCTTGGAACTGGCTCAGTAAATCCTTTTCCCAATTTTCCTCCCTCAAAAGGCAAAACTTCAACATAGGTTGGATCTCCTTAGACCCAAACCCCAAAATCTTAACTGCTCCAAACTCTTAACTGTTTTGAGTACTACCCAGGATCTCAAGAAGAAAATTACATACCTGATCTCACTCGACAGGTCACAGTCTAAATGCGGGTGTGAAAAATAAGCCTTAAGCTTACCTCCAGTCTGAGTATATGAGAGAGAGATGTGAACCATAAAGGAATTCATATTTAAATTTCAGTCTCATTCTGACAATAATTGATTATGTCAGTGAAAATAGTCTGATTTTAAAATAATTTGAAACTGTTCTGGTCTCAAAGATTTCCAGTGGATACTCATTCTATTCATAGGAAGATTTGCTAACTCTGGTATCCACAACCTGTAGAATTCAGGGGGTGGAATTTCCCAGCACAACCAGTTTCCATTATGACTTACTTTATCCCCTACCAGGAGACTGCTGGTTCCTGGCAGCACTGGGCTCCCTGACCCAGAACCCACAATGTCTGCAGAAGATCCTAATGGACCAAAGCTACTCACACCAGTATGCTGGGATTTTCCGGTTCCGGGTATGTGCACAAATCTAGTCCTTCCGTGATGAGGGACTCTTGTTGAGTCACGGCCTGGAAGCCTGAGCAGGAAGTGACATCTGTATGACAGTTAAACCTTTTCCCTCCAAAACAGGGTTCTGCCTTTCATTTATGGCCCAGTCACACATAGAGAAGATCAGGGCAGGGGGGATGTTTGAGTGGAAATAGAAATGGTAGGACTAGGATGTTAAGGAGTCCTTTTGGCATATTTTGAGGGGTATGTGACAAGTAGTGAAAGAACCACTGACCTAGAACCCTAAAGGTAACGGTCACTAAGTTCTCGCCTCTTATTCCTGCACCATGCCATGATATTAGTGTCAGGAACATCATAGGGATTGCAGCATCTGGGAGGATGTGTTCTGCTTTCTTATTCATTTTTCTTCTCTCAAATACCTTGATAATCCTTGCGCATTTCTCTCCCATGGGGATTTTAAAATAATTTTGTCTAATTAAACAGAAAAGCCACTCTTATGTAGAATGGAACAGCGTGCAATTTATGTATTAATTTGGAAAAATTACATTTTTATTGTTTTAATTATTCCTTTCCAGAAACATGTTATATCTTTCTATTTATTCAGAACTGATTTTATGACTGCCCATAAGATGTTACAGTTGCATTTCGCATTGGTGCTGTACCCTTCTTGGTAAATTTATTCTCAAATATTTCACAACTGTACAGCCACTGAGAAGCTCTTTTGGCTTCTCCTTCCCCACTTTCCAAGTAGAGGTTGAGGAAAAAGAGGAAAAACAGCCACCTATTCCATAGTAAACTCTCTGGCGACCTTACTGAATTCTCCCTCTAGTTCTCCTTTATTTTTCTATGGTTAAATCTGGATTATTTTAGTGACTTAATGATATGATCTTCAAGCAGCTGGAGCTGTTTCTCCCCTTTTAATGCCCTTAGTTGTTACTTTGTCCTTTTGTCTTATCACACCCTTTGACTCAGCATGACAAGAGTCAGTTCTGTCCTCCTCTGGATTTTAGTAAGGGACTTTCCTGATGCCACCAACTTCAGTTTGCTAAGAGTTTCGTTAGAATGTCAGTGCCTACGTTATATCTGAAGGCATTTTCTGTGCTGTGTTGTTTTCTAATCATGGTTGAGGTGTACTAGCTTTGTAAAGAGAACTGCTACACCCTTGGTTATTTGAAATAATCTGAGTAATGTTTGCTAATCAAACATTTGGCAAAGCAGACAAAAAGGAAAGTAAAACAGACAGTACTTATTTTACCTCACTCTGCCTCTTTTTAAAATATGACTTCTTTAAAATAAAATATTGCTTGTATAAAGGCAGTAATGAACAACCTAACCACAGAAGCCCAGTAGATGACCATTCTACATCATCACCCCCAAAATAGCCACAGGGCTAATCAAAATTATAATGCAGAATGAACAGAAAAAAGGGGCAAATTTTATAATGTCTAAGAAGAAACTACTGATGTGTCCCAGAAAAAGATCCAGGTCTAAGCGACCATCTCAGCACATGCCAGCTGTTACACAGAGCAGAGCTATTCCCATCTGGGGTCAGCACTGTCTTCTTCCTGTGTTTAACTGTCGAGGTCATCACCTCAGCAACCCTGGGAATTATCCCCTAATGACCACATCACCACTAAGTGACATAATAAAAAATAAAATGGCAAAAAAATAATATGACTTCTTTAACTCTTCTAGTGTAGCCAGTAACTATTAGTTGGTTTGCATCACTTGTTTCTCTTGAAGTTATTTCTTTTTTTTGCTTTTTTGTTTTTGAGATAATATGATTACAACATTTCTCCCTTTTTCTTTTCTCCCTCCAGCCCTTCCATATATCCCTCCTTTCTCTCTGTCAAACTCATGGCGTCTTTTTTATTAATTGTTATTATATGCCTATATGTATGTGTATATCCATGCATATGTACCTAAACATAACCTGCTCCATCCAATTAACGTTACTCACATGTATGAGAACTAGCTTTCAGGATACTAGAAGGCACCATGCAAGCTTCCAAAGAAGGGAGGCCACCAACAGTCCTACATAGCTATGATGCCTATGAACCATAACAAGGATCATAGCACAACAACCCTGAGGGTGCAACAGTGGTACACAAATCTTGGTGGTAACCAACGGCTCTTTCATTGTACTGAAACCCTCGCAACAAGAGGGAAAACATTTCTGGTACTGGGAATCTTGCAACCGATCTGCGCTAAAGAAGTCATTTCTTGTGAAAGAGAACCTACAACCACTACTTACTAAATCAGCACAATCCCTGACAAAACTCTAGAGGTTTGTTCTTATGCCCACAGATAACTGGAGTTACTTACTAATATTTATGCTTTACCAGAAAGAGTGTTTCCCAATATAATGTCTTAAAGCTGCTCCTGAGATTCTCTGATAGCTCATTTAATGTCTTGTTATCTGTGAGCCAGCAAGGTATTTCAACAGGTTTGGGCCAACCAAGCCAGATGATCTATGGTCAAGATCCAGGATCTATGTGGTAGAAGGAGAAAACCAATTCCAGCAAGTAGTCCTCTGACCTCCACATATGCCACATCAGGCACACAGACACATCCTCTTAAGTCTTTGTTTTTGACTTAATTATTGGTCTCACTTTCACTGAATTTTTTTGTAAAAAAGATTCAACAATCATTTCTTGACAGTCTTTTCCACCCTCATTTCTTCTTACCTTGAGATTTTGTTCTATTTAACTTTATCAGATAGAATTAATTTCTTGCATAATTTTCTGAAACTACTTGAGAATTTATCTACTCCCACTGAAAACCATCTTGGTTTGTTCTGGGATATCCTGTCATGTTCCTTTACCTCAAAATTCCCATTGTCCCATTGTCTTAGTATCTTCATTGATGTAGAAAAGTCCAGTGTCAGCCAACATTACATGTAGCATGTGCTGTCAAAGTTCAAGTCTCTAAGTAGCTATCTCTCCTTGGAGTTCAGAAATTTCTCTAGAGTACATTCAGATGTGCACCATGTAAAAATTACTCTTGGAGGCTGGAGCAATGACTCAGCAGTTGACAGTACATACTGCTCTTAAAGAGGACTTGAGTTCAGTTCCTATCATCCACACTGAATGGCTTCAACTCTCCACAACTCTAGCTCCTGATACCATTTTCTGGCCTCTGCGGACACCTACACACATACACACACACACACACACACACACACACTCATATGCACGCATACACATATATACACATGTAAGTAATCTTTAAAATATAAATTAAAAGAAATATTCTTGGGCTAGGAAGATGGCTCAGTCAGGGCAATAATGCACACACATTGACATACATACACGCATGCACATATACACAAATGCATACAATAAAATGCACACATACTCTTTCCAGAAGGTGAATGAGACATTCAGCCTAAAGACTAACCTCCTTCTGTTGCTAGTTTTCATTACCTCATTGCTGGTCCTCTTTTTTCAGTCCTGTTCTTCACTTCCCAAAGTCCAACTAGGTAATACTTCTGACAGACTCCCTGGTGATGTTGATACTGATAAGGGATCCAAAGACCGCACCAAGGGGCACCAGGGAACATCTGAAAGTGAGCATAGGCTCACCATAGGATTGTTAGCATTGCTGTACCATGCCTTAGGTGATTAGGATAACCAGAGACCCAGCAGAACACACGCTGTCTTTCTATATAACAAAGAAAGCCAACCAATTGCCCCAGAACCTTTGGTTGATGAGATCCATGGCTCTGCACTTACTCTGAGTCTGATGTTGTGTGTTCAAGAAAAGAAAAACCTGACTCCTACAAGTTGTCCTTTGACCTCCACACACATGCTGTGGTACACACGTGCATACGCACACACGCACTCACACGCACACACACTCAGGCACACACACACGTGCACACACGCAGGCACACACACACACGTACACACATGCACACACACACACACACACACGCACGTTCAAACAAAGGAATGTAGTAAAAACTCCCCAGTATCAGCTATAGTGCTGATTTCTGTAGGTCTCTTTCTACCACTCTGAACTTGGACTTTACATTCTAGAAAACACACAGTGCCCAGGCACATCAGATGTTTCATCATTTTTTTCATCAGAAAAATTCTTATTTCCCTGTCAGGTGCATAACATTGGCAAAATGGCACCTGCATGGTTTTTGACAGGTTTAAACACTGTCCATATGCCTGTCCTCTTCCACCAAGAAATAGGGCATGGCTACATTTCTGACTATTAGTCAGTTTCCTTTATATTTTTGTCTTTATATTATTTATGTATATGTATCAAAGCTTATTTAAATACATATAATAATAATGAAAGCTCATTATGTTTTACATAGTTATATACACATATGCTCAAAGTGTGTGTGTGTGTGTGTGTGTGTCTGTGTGTGTGTGTGTGTGTATTCTTGATCTCTAGCAACAGCAATCTTATCTGGTGTTCTCCTTGCATAGAAAAAGCATGTTTGATCAGTCTTACTAGTGAGAGAAGAATGAGATGAAGTGATTTCTAAGACAAAACTGGTTATAATAGTTCCCTTGTCCCAGGGCCCTCTCGTTTGTCATGACACCATCCTGGTTGCTGAATAAAGAAGACATACAATTCCATAAATCATAGCAGCTCAGAACCACTCTGTCCCTCTCGTTGTCTCGTCTGCTCTCAGTTTTATCTTCCTAAGTAGTTTCTTTCATCTTACCATCATTTGACAGACTGGAGATGGAGTCAGGGTTAAGGAAGTGTCTTGCCTAATAACTGTTATTACATAGTAAGAGATAAAACCAAAATTCAGTTCTATCAACTGGACATTCTCCTCTCTCTGTTTACCCAACTAAGGCCAAAGTTTGAATGGCCTTCTTGCCTACCATCTGGGAACTGTGACTAGCGTTCCTCGATGGTTCTCAATAGCATCCCTGTTTCCTGAACTTCCCTGCCTACATTATCCAGCTGTGTCCAAGCCGGCTCAAGTGCCCTGGCTCATGAACGACCATGAAAGCATCTTTTCCCTGTTTGCACTGACATCTCGGTCTCTGACTCCACCTCTGCTCTGATAGTGTGTCCTCAAGTGGGTGTGACAATCCTGAGATATCCAGCTGTGGAGCGGGTGGCTTGGATGAGAGCTCCCAACCACCCCACTTTAGCAAGCCCAGCTGGAGGAGACTTACCTCCATCCAGTTCAGCCCTAAACCCGAGGTCCTGCTGCTCCATCCAGCCCTGTGGAAACCAACAAAGGAACTTAAAAGGCTACCTTTGGGATGAATGTTCCTCATTTTCCAATGTCTCCGAGTGAACCCTTCAGAGTTGAATACTAAAGATGAAAGCAGTCTGCTTTGGAGAGGAACATCTGGCTCATTTGTACTCTTAGCAGTAAGAGCGCCAGAAAGTTTCATTTCTCTATTATAATAGCAAGGCCAGTGTGACATGCAGACAGAAGGGCCAGAGTCGTGCTGTCACTGCCCAGTCCTCCTGAGCCAGCCACATCATTCTGCCTCAAGGCATTTGCCCGTTCCGTCTTCATCATTTGAGGTGCATTTTCAATACGCCTGTCATGCTTTCTTCCCAGAGCCCTCTGCTCCAGGTCAGCTGCCCTGCCCTGCCACAGCCCCACACCTGCCATTCTTCTCGTTAACATATGCTTCCCCTGCTGCCCTGTGTGTGCAAGAAAGATCTGGACACTCCTGCGTCTGTTTGAAGCTCATGAAAGATTTGTCAAAATAAGGCTATAGTTAATTGGAAAGCCGAAGTAGACCCCCACATATCCTTCTTCCCTGCCTGGATTTCTCTGAACTAACTGCCTTGTTTTCTTGATTGGTACCTCCTTTATTCCTCTTGCCATTGAAGAGGACATGCATGTGCCCCTCGGGTTGTGCTATTGCTCTGGATTGAGTTTGTTATTGGGTCATGGAAATCAAGTTCCAAAAAATGTTTTGGCTAAGGTCAAGTTACAGAAACTCCCAATTGCCCTGGTTATACTAAGACATAGCATCCTCTTTCTTCCAGTTCTGGCAGTGTGGCCAGTGGGTGGAAGTAGTGGTTGATGACCGATTGCCTGCCATAGGCAAGAACTTCCTCTTTGTGCATCCTCACAGAGGCAACCAGGAATTTTGGCCCTGCCTGATGGAGAAAGCCTATGCCAAGTAAGTATGAGTGAGCCTCTCCGCCCGGTTTCATTGCAGGCTCTGCTTGCCCAGTGTCTTGCCCTCACAGATGCTTCCTGCCAGCTGGCCCTGCAGCTCACAGTATCTCTTCTGATTGTAAGCAATGTCCTGGGTGTGGTGAAATCACACTTTTGACCCAGCAAAACTGGGGAAACTGAAGCAAGTGGATCTCTGTAATCAGCTTGGTCTACCTAGTGAGGTCCAGGGCTGCCAAGGCTACATAATAAGAGTTTGTCTCAAAACAAATCAACACTGTCCATTTGAGTATCAGGGCCCTTGTCACCCAGTGAAACAATCTCTGTAAACAATCGCCAAGTTCAAGGTTTTGGTACTGGGGCCATCAGAAGGGACCCACAGACACGTAGTGAGGTGTGGACTAGACATCTGGACTCATGTAAGGTTAACAATTAGAATCTAGATGAAATATAGTTGTCCTTGGTATCTGAAGGAGAGTGGCTCAAGGATCCTCCCATAGATATTAGAAACCATGAATTTGAAGATCCTTATATAAAATGAAATAGTATTTACATATAAACTACATACATCCTGTATGCTCTAAATCATCTATACATATATTACAATATAATTCCTAACATGATATAAATCCTATGCAAATAGTAATTAGACTATATGATTTAGGAAACAATATTTGCACATACTCATTACTGACAACATTTGTTTCCAACAACTTTCATTCCACGGTTGGTTTCATAGTGGGTGCAAAGGCTACAGGACTGGACTGGCTATCATCCTGCGCACACTCTGATGTGGTAAAGATGAAGAAATGATCCTGACTCCCTGGCCTATAGAGAGCCAGACTAAGGTTGCTGGAAGACATGACATTTGAGCAAGGAAGGATGGAAGGATGGGTAGGATGGAAGGATGGGTAGGATGGAAGGATGGGTAGGATGGAAGGATGGGTAGGAAGAAGAATAGAAGGATGGGTAGGATGGAAGGATGGAGGATGGAAGGATGAGTAGGATGGAGGATGGAAGGATGGAGGATGGAAGGATGGGTAGGATGGAAGGATGGAAGGATGGGTAGGATGGAGGATGGAAGGATGGGTAGAAGGATGGAGCATGGAAGGATGGGTAGGATGGAGGATGGAAGGATGGGTAGGATGGAAGGATGGAAGATGGAAGGATGGGTAGGATGGAGGATGGAAGGATGGGTAGGATGGAAGGATGGA